>JAVJIF010011426.1:0-158609 GCA_038442645.1 Agave tequilana
GTCCCCAATGTATGAAAGAAATGTATACATGCATGAAATGAAATGTAAAAGAGGTGCATATATTATACAGAAATATGTACAACATCAAGTTTCTCCCACACCTAGATCTTTTTCGGTTTTATCCCTCTAGCTCTCTTCCCATCATTCCAATGGGTCCTCTTTATAGGGCACAGTGGGGAAGCCAATTGTTTTGTCATTTTAGCTTTCTGCCTCCCTAGTCTCACCTTCTTTATTGTTTCTTCTTCATATTGCTACAATCATTATTTTAAAATTTATCAACACCACTCTTCTCATTTGGAACTTCTTCATTATGAATGCCTAGGAATTCTAACTCAGTTCCATAGATCTCCTCAAAGTTTAAGTCAACACTTTCCCTGGAAATGTATAATTAATCAAATGATCCCTAGTTGGTTCATCCAAACACATGAGTTCTTCGAAAAGGTTTCAAAGAGTATGTCAATCGGAGGCTCTTGAACTATATTCTCATGCGATACATTATCGGTTGGCTCATCAAAAGTGAAGATATTCAAATCAAATTTCCCCTTTTTAAAGGGTACTCTAACATTAGGATCTCCGACATATGCCTTCTCATCAAGATAATCGCCTTCATTGAGTAATTCACTAAGAAACAGCGACTCATCTTCTATATCTTCACTTCTTCATCACAATTATTTCAACAAAATTTACCTCAAATGTTTGATCTTTTATCTTACGAGGTTGTTTTTCAAGGTTGAAGACATTGACTTCTCTAGTCATGTCCTCAAAATTTAACCTCATGGACCATTCCTACAATTGATGATGGCATTAGCAGTAGCAAGGAATGGTCGCCCTAGGATAACAGGAGTTTGAGCCCTATGATTGGAGTTGGACACAGGTTGTATCTCTAGAACTATGAAATCGACAGGGTAAATAAACTCCCCGACCCAGATAAGAACATCATTAATCTCTCCTTTTGGGACTTTTACTAAACGGTCAGCCAGTTGGATAGTGACTCGAGTTGGACTAAGATCGCCCAACCCAAGTTGTTGATAAACTGAGAATGGAAGCAAGTTGATACTTGCCCCCAAGTCAAGAAGTGCACGACTAATCTCGGCTTGTCCTATTGTGCAGGCAATGGTTGGACTACTTGGATCCTTGTACTTAACAGGGATCGGACCCGATAGTAGCTCACTAATGTTAGTGGCTAAGAAGACCTTTTTAGGTACATTAGTCTTTCTCTTCTTGGTGCACATGTCCTTAAGAAACTTAGCATAAGATGAGACTTGTTGGATGGCATCAAGAAGTGGCACATTTATCTTCACTTGATTAAAGATCTCAATTATCTTATCCATATGTGGATTTTGCTTATTTTTCAGCCTATTAGGAAATGGTGCTATAGGCTGATGCACATGACTGGTTGACTTATCTTTTTCAGATTCATCAAATTTAGGAGGAGTGGGATTAGATGAGGTGGATGCTGAAGTGTGATTGTGCTGAGTAGAATTAGGTGGTGTTGACACTTGGTTATCAACTTTCTTTCCCGACCTCAATGTATGAACAACATTACATTGATTCAGTGATTGATCCTCAACCAAATGAGCTTGTTGTGAATTCTAGGATTCATAATTGGTTGATTGGGCAAGGTACCTTTTGCCTCTCATGTTGTGGTTAGCTAACTGGCTCATTTGACCCTCTAGCCTCTGTATTGTTTGCATGAGGGAATCCTGGTTCTTCATATATCTTTCCATGTTTCTCTCAAAATCAGTCATTCTCCTTTCAAGTTGAGGATTCTGGAAGGAGGATTGTGGAGCTTGGTTGGAAAAGTTATGTTGATAGTTTGAAAAATTGTTGGGAGAATTTTGAGGGTGATTGGAAAAGTTGGGTTGATGATTGGAAGAATTATTGGAATGATGGAAGTGGCTTGCATGGTTTGACCGTGGTGGTCATTATTTTGATGGCTCCATAAGAAATTGGGGTGATTTCTCCAGGCAGGATTGTATGTTGGAGCGTAAGGATCATTGTTCGGCCTTGAGAAGGCCGCATTCATCGGTTTAGGAAATGTTGGTGAGCTTGAAATACAGGACACTCCTCAAACACATGATTCATGGCCTGACAGTAAGTACAACCCGGAGTTGGAAATTGGTTTGGGCTGACTTGATTGACTGGACTTGGTTCCTTAGTTTCTAGAGTTTCCAGCTTCTCGCTAGGTTAGCTAACTTAACCTCGTTAGCTATGGATGATTCAATCGAATGGAGGCCTCCTTTTGAAGAGATAGAGTTTGAATTTCTAGAGCTTTCACTAGTAGGTTCCCATTGGATGGTCTTTTCAGCTAGATTCTCATATAAATCCCATCCTTCATGCTCATCCTTCTGCAAGAATCACCCTTGGCACATGCTTTCTAAGAGGGTCTTGGTCGAGTTGTCTAAACCGTCATAAAGAATTTGGCATTGTCGCTATTTCTCTATTCCATGATGAGGATATTGGAGAAGGAGGTCTTTGAAGTGTTCAAAGTACCTCAAAACGGTTCACTAGGTTCTTGCTTGAACTGCATGATGTTTTTCCTAACGAGAGCGGTCTTGTGGATTGGATAGAATTTCTTCAAGAAGACCTTGATGAAACCATCCCAAGATGTGATAGAGCCGACCGCTAAGCTGTAGAGCCATTTCTTGGTTAGTTCCTTAAGAGCAAATGGGACAAATCTCAACCTAATAGCATCATCTGCAAGGTGTGGGATTTTTCATTAAGCATACTTCCTCAATTCTCTTATGAAGAAATAAGCGTCTTCGGACTCTAAGCCATGGAATTTAGGGAGTGTATTGATGAACTGTGGCTTAAGCTCAAAGTTGTGTTCACCAACCGATGGAAGTTGGATGCAGGATGGAAGTGATGTTCTAATGGGATAAAACCTATCCTGCAAAGATGTCGGTCGATCCATAACCGAATCTGGTCTTGTTTCGAACTTGGGTGGTGATGTGTTTCTAGTTAACCTAGATGAATTAGGGTCTCTTGACCACACTTGCATACACGAACACAATCACAAACAAGTTCACCAATAGTCAAGAAAAGAAAAACAACCAAGCCTAGTCTAAGGTAACCTTGACCTAGACAACTCCTAACTGGTTGATTGTCCACTGGAGATATAATGTAGACTTTGACCACAAGCTAATCAGCCAGGTCAGGGCAAGATTGGTGGGAGGTTATCCGTCAAAGACTTTCCTTAATTAAGTAACCACCAACCTTCGGGCTTTCGGCCCTTAATCCCTTTCCTAGACACTGATTTGGCAAGAGTCAAATTCCAACACTTTTCCCCTTAGGATAATCTCCTAATGAGTTCGAGATGTCCCTAAGGCCAACGTCTATCAGATTTTACTTAGGCTTAGGTTGTGCGTGCTTGGAGATGGTTTGTGGGCTAAGGAAGGGTAATGACTTCCCCACCTTATCTTGACTTGGATTTTGCCCTTAGAATTGATTTGTGCAAAGTGTGCAAGATATAGAAAAGTAGCATTCAAAAGCAAATATCACCCAAGAATATTTCCTAAATTATATGCTATGCATACATACCTTTTCTCCAGCTATCTTCAACAGTAATTGTAAAATAAACGTAATTAGACAAATGCCCAGAATGCAAGTCTAAACGTTTTTTAAGCAATTAACAATCACTCAAATTACTGTTCGATTAAAACAGGGATGGTGGATAGCAGAAATAGCAAGAATATAACATATAAAAACTTAATTTTTTGCGAGCAATATGTCCTGCAAAAAGAGTCTTAGTAGTCCAATGAAAATTTAAACTTTTGCAACGCAATTTCTTGAAATTCTGTTTCCTACTTTCGAGAGTAGGGGCACAGAATTTGCAAGTCTTCTCTTGCAAAGCTTGAATGCTAGATCTGAATCTTCAAGTCCCTGAAACAACACACAAAACTTGTTAAAAGACAAATACACCGTTCCCTCCCGGCAACGGCGCCAAAAATTGATTGCTAAATTGAAAGAATAATCAAAGAGTTAAGAAATTACCGTGTAGCTTGTGGCTAACGGGTCGTGTCCACGAGGAGGAATGCGATCGATGAAAGCTTTTCGGTGATTCGTTTAACAACAAAGAATTGTGTTCATTTTTTAATGGAAAAGAGAATGGAAAGAAGGAGATGATTAAAAGAGAAATTGCAACTATAGAGAAGGCTTTGGAGAAGGTGATTTGAAAAGCTCAAAAATTATTTTGTTGATTATAATAAGGAAGAAAATCTGGGCTCACTATCTCACTACTCAAAAGTTTATTCTTCTATTGAAATCCTAAAGTTGATTTTAGAAAGTTTGAAGTAAAGCACATACGATGGTTAGAAGAGTTCACTCTTTTCTTTGAAAAATAGTTTCGAATCGAATGTTAAATCATCAAGCGCGAAGAAGCAAGTATGAAGTAAAAACAGTTCAAGAAACGTTCATGAAAGAAGTAAGAGTTTAAAAATCCATACCCATCCTCATGTGCCTTCAAGAACACTTTCAAGAAGAAAGGCTTTAAGTAAGGCATGCAAATGATTCATTGGGTCTTTTCCATTAAAAATAGAAGAGAAGAAGAACTAGAGAAAGGTAAATAGTGAGCCCAGAAAAACCGATTTAGCTACTCATGAAAAACAAAGAAGAAAGCAAGTAAATAACGCAAGATATACCATAATACGAGTGGAAGAAAATGTGGCTCGATTCTTGTATTGATGTCACTTCAATCGTCAAGTATAAGCACTCAATTCCTCTCTCTCACAAGTATGTGTACTGAACTACAAATGGAAAAATAAGAATACAACTTTTGCACTATCTAACAAATAGCCTAAATCCTAAAAAAATAAACAAAAATTCTAATCCTAGTATTCACTCCTTTTTCCTCTGTTGAAACTGGTATTTATAGGGAAAAACCAGAGGGGGGAGATCCCAGGAAGATTGGGAGAGCAAACGCTCCCCCAACAGAAGTAACAAGGCCGCGGAAACGCGGCCTATGGCCAGATGGCCACACCCAGTTGGCTAGCTCTGCTGGTTTGGTGAATCTCCTATATCTTCTTTTGGTTTTCTTGTTTCTGCTCCAAAAGTTGACGAAACAGCCTTTGATTGTTTGGCTCAACCGCTTGATTCAGGGAGGATTCTTCTCAACCGGTTTTCAACCTCTCTGATATACCAAAATTTTGCCCTGATTCCTTGATTTCGAATTTATTCTGAGTTAAATCAGAATTTGGTGGGCTTTGGGCTTGTTTCTCTTCCTTTCTTTTAGCAATTGGGCCTACATTTAACAAAGAAAAAGAAGACTTATTAATATGATTTATTAGCTAAAAAGTATGGTAAGGTGACAAAGTATATGCAGTATATGTGACTAATCAGACATTCGAATACAAGATCCACTATATTGAAGTTGATCTATATTATTTCAAGTATCTATAAATCAAAAATCAAGTGTTTTGAATACTTTTTGCCCATCCATCAAACGGAACAAAATAGACGACCGAAAGTAGTGAGTTGGTTAAATCTATGTCGTTAAACATACAAATTCTCGATCATTTGATCATGACCTAAACATTTAAAAAACCCTACAAACTAATTTTTATTAGGTTTCAAATGTTCTATACTGTTAAACTAACCAACTCACTATTTAGGCCGTCCGTTTTTCTCTTACTTGATGCATAGGCAAAAGGTATTCAAAATACTTAATTTTAGTTTATAGATACTTGAAATAATATAAATCAACTTCAATAGAGTGAATCTTGTTCGAATGTCGGATGGCTGAATTTGAGTGGGAAGGATTCAGGCTCAAATCCTTTTAGAAGGACACAAATCTATCTCGAGAGAGATAGAGAGAGGAGATAGACTTGTGTCCTTCCGAAAAGATTTGAGCCCGAATCCTTCCAACTCAAATACAATACTCCGACATTCAAATACAAGATCCACTCTATTGATGTAGATCTATATGATTTCAAGTATTTATAAACCAAAACTCAAGTATTTTAAATACTTTTTGCACATCGATCAGATTATGAGTAGGAATCGAGGAAATGAAAAATACTACTAATAATAATAAATACAATACAATAATATTATTAATAATAATAGTAAGAACTCTTATAAAAATAATAATTATAATAATACTTATAATTAACATTAACAAAAAATAATAATAATTATAATAATAATAGTAATAATAAAAATAATAGTAATTAGTAACAATAATATTAATAAGCAATAATGGTAAAAATATATCTAATTTAAATTAACATTTATTCTCTCCAAAATAATTTGTATATTTAATAATAATAATAAATAAGTGAAACCAAATAAATATTTTAAAATAAAATACAAATACTATTTTAATAACTAGGGTATTACATTCTACCCATCTTACAAAAATTTCATTCTCGAAATTTCAATAAAGTAGAGAATGATAAAAGGAATCAAAGTAAAGGGAGAAAATACCAAACCTCTACGTCACTTCTCGGGGCATTATAATTCCATTGTGTTACTCTGACTACTGCTACGTGCTTTAGCATAAAGCGACTAGTCTCTAGAGACAAAAATCTGGGAAATAGAATCGAGAAAGAGAATGAAAATCAAGATGGAATTCCAGATCACTTTAAAAGAAGAGTTGGAATCAGAAATATCGAAAGATCAAAGAGATGAATTTTTAAGGGAGGATGGTCAATTATCAAGTGGACTTGATAGCATAGTGTGAATAGTATATATTTATTGCAATGTAAATATAATGTTATTTTACTTGATATAGTATATTTAACTGAAGAGTTTTTTTATTAAGACTGCTACTATAGTCGCGGTATCAATTATAATTATAGTTAATTATGTATTGCGACCATTGTCGCGGTATTTTCCTTGAGAGGATATATTTCTTAAATTTTACTTCCATGTTTTTAAATACATATGCAAATATGTAATGTCAATGATTTTTAATTCGCAGTGATCTTTGTATGGTTTTATAAATACTGCTAAAATGATCGCAGACATAATATATTACTTACAATTTATGTCATCATGCAATGAGAAATATAATCATTTTCTACAGAACAATGTAAATTTTTTATTAAAAAGTTAACTATGGTCGCACTTTGTGATTTTAAATTAAACGTTCTCATTTTGCATACAGACTGTAACTAAGGTCACAGTGAACAATAATATATAAAACTATATTAATACAATGACTCTAGTTGTGGACAATAAAATAAGTCAAAGTTTTCTGATCCAAAAGTTAATTAACATGATTTGAAAAAAATCAAAAAGATGGGTTGAAATATATCCTATCAAGTAAAATTAGGTCACAGTATTCAGTTAAATATATCCTCTTAAGTAAAATACTGCGACTATGGTCGCAGTCTATAATTAACTATATTTATAATTGATATCGCGACTATAGTCACAGTCTTAACAAAAAACTCTTCAGTTAAATATACTATATCAAGTAAAAACAGCGTCTGTGATCGCATACCATAATAAACTATAATACATGAAATTGCGACTATGGTCGCAGTCCTGATCAAACACTTTGGTCGCAGTATATTCAATTAAGTTAAAAACTGTGATCATGATCACAAATCAAAATTTAACTATATCGATGGTTGATACTGCGTTCATGGTCCTAGTATTCTCAAAACAGTAAATTTCACTATATTCAAACAAATTAAAATATTGCGACTATGAACGATATGTGTAAAAGAAATGCAAAATTCTTATTGTACTAAAACTGCGATAATAGTCACAGTGAAGAACAAATATAAAAAATATTAAATAAACTGCAACTCTGGTCACAGTTCAGTAAGATCCTATCCACATTTATACCGTGACTGATTGATATTTTTTCCTGCACACAAAATATAATATTTTAGATTTAGAACAAAATGTGCAAGTGCTCAATTCGAATTCGCGGTAGCAGTGGCTATGCGGGTCGTGATCCTCAAGGAGGGACTAGCGATGGAAGCGTTTGAAAGTTATCTCTAAAAATTTCTCTTTTTTTTTAGTTAATTAAAAGGAAAATAAGAAAATATTAATTAAAGTTAGTTTAGAAAGAAAGCGGTATTTTACAATGAGTCGGAAAAGAAAGAATGGGAGAAGTGTTGTGATTTAATCTACAAGAATAAAAGAAAAGAAAAGAAAAGGAAGAAACACTAACCTCAGTTTGGTTGAAGAAAAATATGAAATCTTAACACTTTCTACCTTGCTTTGGAGGCATGAACGCATAAACCATAGGATCGATCTCAGTCCCCTGTTCGCATTATATCATCAAGCCTTGGCAAGTATGAATTGATACGTACCTTGAGGAGGAGAACATCTCCATGAAGTATCGTTGGCACTCGCTAAGACTTGTTATACTTGTGCTTCAGAAATCACTTGCATACTCATCACAAACCAACAGAGATAAAAATAGAAAAAGAGAAGAAAACAAAAAGAGAAGTAAAAGCAATTAACAAAAGAAAAATATTACCTTTATTGCTTGAAACAAACGAAGAGAATAGAAGCATACATCGGTGTCACTCTCAACATAGCTATCTCCCTCACTTAAAGAAATAAAAATTACAAAAGAAAAACCTAACTACAAACTAGAAAAAACCTAAAAACCCTAGATTTGGCCCTCTGGCTCTGCCTCTGGACGCCCTTCTCGGTTGCACTGCAGGGGTATTTATAGGTGCAGAAGGAGGTAGAGTCCCAACACAACTCTCATACGAAAACAGCTGGCCAGATACGTCAAGATTGCCGCGGAAACGCGGCTTGGGCCGCGTTTCCGCGGCCTGGTAGTGGCGGCTGGCCACGCGCTTTGGCGCGTGGCTTCTCCTGGTCCGTCCATCTGGTCGTTTCCTTCTGGAAGCTGCATCCTGGCTCTTAATCTTTGGATTTGGATATAACATGGGAATCAAGTTACCTAGATCCCAAATCTTCCCATATTTTTTAAACGAAATTTGCTATTCTTCTTTGGCTTTATCCTCATCCTGCAAGTGTTTAGGGTTGAATAGAAGTCTATCCTTCCCTCTTCTTTGTATTTGCAACTTTGGCCCTTGTGTATTTGCAATTTTGACAATTAATATTTGCACTTTTGCACTTGGGCTTGAATATGGGCTTTTGGGCTTCTTTTAGGCTTTATTTATTATTAAAATAAGAACTCAAGGCCTGCACACAATAAATCACAAAATATTAATAAATGTGCAGAATTATATAAATAAATATGAAAATGTGATTGTAAATATGATGATAAAAATGCACTTTTCACTACCAATCACACCCCCACACTTATCTTTTTGCTCGTCCTCGAGTAAAAATCAAAGAAAAATAAAAAGAAAAGAAAAATTAATCTAACCTAACTCATTTTCGTAGGAATCACGGTTGCACTTAGCATGTGCAATAAGCCGTTAAACCCCTAGGTTACCCTAGAGGACGAGTGTTGTCTCGTGAGGGTTTTTCAGCGGATTACACCCACAAAATCCATAAAAAGGAAATATTTGAAATACTTTTGAAAAGACTAAGTAATCTATAAGTTTTTAGGATCCTCATTTTTATATATTCTTAGACTTAGTCTTTATAAAGTAAATTGTTTTCATTTTTAAGTAAGGATCAAAATTGAATTTTTGTGTATAGTCTTTTTCGTTACCAAAAATCATATGCATCCTTATGAATTTTAACTAGGAATTCCTTAACTTGGACTTTCATGCCTCTTAAAATTTTTTTTTTAATATGTATAACGCATCTAATTTTCTTTCGTATAAGCATCAAGGATTCTTGAGGCCCTCATACCTAACTAATTGACTACTAGATGTGTTAGTACATATGTAATATTTCTTAGTTTTCTTAGGCTTTCTAATCCACCCATGTAGCGAACTTAAAGTCGGTGGCTCCCAAACCAGTCGGCTTTAGGGCACCAAGTGAGAAAAACACCCGCGGACTCAAATTCGAGTGAACTAGGCCCCAAAACTAAGGACTTTATTTTATTTACTCACCTTTAGGCATGAATACTTATGCTTCTTGAGGCACATGTATCCAGCTTAATTAGTGATTTTTTTAAATTTTTTTTTTTTTTTTTATATATATGAGGCACAAAGGTCTTTGTCTTAGAATCTTAGATATGCATTAGGTATGCACATTTCATTAAGGTAAAAATTAAGACTAACTACTTATTCAATTTCCCCTCCTATACCTAAAAATTCAACAATTTATTTATTTTGACCAAGTTTTTAGAAATCCTAATCATGATTTTCCTAATTCTTAAGATAACTTAGATTTTTTTCAAAAGATAAGTCAAAATATAGTCCTTTTAAATTTTTTTTTTAGATTTTTTTATTTTTTTTTCTATTTTTTTTAGATTTTTTTTTTATTAGCAAATTTTTGTTAGTTTCTAACTATGTTAGTATGTTAGTAAAGCCTACCCCCACACTTATCTCATGCATTGTCCTCAATGTATGAATGAATGCATATATGCATGAAAAAGAAGAAGGAAGGCAGAAGTTACCTCAAGGTGGTGGTTCCGGTGGTGGTCTAATTGGTCCACGAAATGCGGCCCAATCTACTTTTTATGGAATTCGAGGGAACCCACCAGAAATCTTGCTTATATAACCACTAAAATGTATGTATAATCATTTTTAATAATTCCACCCCATCAATTTCCATAATTCATAATTATATTCGGAGTCAATTGTGTCAACCGCCTGTCCCAGAATAGAGAGTGAAAAGAAGGAATGATTGACTTGGACGTCATAAGTGCGGGAACGAATACCGACTCAGGAAAGAAACTTAAATCAAGTAAGGGTTCAGGAGTCGGGCTAGGTTCAGGAAGTGGGTCCAAATCAATAAGTTGAAGCTCAAGTCCACAATAATCTTCCCACAATGGAATATGACTCAATGGTGGTGATTCAAGTTCAGGAATGATATGAGTGGGAATCAAAACTGACTCGAAAATATTACCTAAGTCGGGTAACAAAACAGGAGTCAATAATGATTCGGGAATTTGAACTTGATCATAGATTTGAGAATCTAGGTCACATATCTCATTGAGTTCAACCTCATAAAAATGAGAACTTGCCAATTTATCCATGGGACTTTCAAAATTGTAAAATTAGTCAAGTTCAATATGATTATCAAAAATGGGTGACTCAATTTCATGATGAATTGGCACAGGATCCAATGTTGACTCGGAAAAAGTGAAATCAGGTGGAAACACCGGAGTCATTATTGAATCAGGAAGTAAAATTGAATCATCAGGTGGGAGATCATGATCATATTCATGCTCAAGTTCTATTTCAGGAAAGGAAGAACTTGCCAAACTATCAAAAATTGGAGTTTCGGCAAGTTCAAATGATGGCACTGAAGTAGAATCTTGTTGTCCAAAGCAACTTGGTTCGTCGGCTCTAAGAGAGTGGTCAGCGAAATTAGAATTGGCCGGACGGTGAGAACGCAAAGATTGAACCATCATATCTAGTTCATGCTCACGAGCTAATATAGCCCGAGTCATGGCTTCAAGCCTCTTTTGTGATTGGACTTGGAAAAAGGAAGTGTAATCGTGATAAAGTTGTGAGTCGGTGGACTCACGCATCATCATGTCTAAGATTGATGGTGGTTGTTGCTTGGACTCGTGCATACTCATCATTTCCCGGATAGATGGTTTTCTATTCTGAATGGGTGGATCTGAGTATGAATCTTGGGAATATGTGGACAAGGTGGAGACGGAGGACAAGTCGGTTGAAAATTGGACTCGGGGGAAGCGAAACCCCATGAACTCTGTGAAGAGTTGAAAGTATGAAAATTATGGTCATAAGATGGGGGCATGGGTTATAGTCATTCGGATAAGACCATTCCGGCACACTAGATTGGTCAAAGTTATGATATGCCGGGTTGGTAATATCCGAAAAAGAGTTTGGTGTGTAATATGGATTAAAATTGGAAAAATTATTATTATATGCCATATCACACCAACACAAACAAATAAGAAAGAAAACAAACAAACAAACAAAAAAGAAAAAAAAATTCTAACCTAAGTTAGGGTAGACCTATGACCTAGACGACTCCTAACTGGTTAGACTGTCCACGGGAGGTAGGGTGCAGACTTTGACCACAAGTTAATTAGCCAGGTCAGGGTAAGAGTGGTGGGAGGTTTTCCGTCAAAGACGTTCCTTAATTAAATAACCACCAATCTTCGGGCTTTCGGCCCTCAATCCCCTTCCTAGACACTGATTTGGCAGGGCAGGAGTCAACTTCCAGCACCGTTCCTCCTTAGGATAATCTCCTAATTGAGTCCGAGATGTCCCTAGGGCCAACGTCTACTTAATTTTAATTAGGCTTGGGTTAGTTAGTGCTTGGAATCTGATTTTTGGCCAAGGAAGGGTGATGAAATCCCCACCTTATCTTGTTAATGGGTTATGCCCTTAGAATAAATTTGTGCAAGTGTACAAAAATATGTAAATAAGATTCACTCAAAGCATGAAAATCAACCAAGAGATGAGTCCTATTCTGCATGCAATGCGAACGTACCTTGCTCCAGCACTCTTCAACAGTAAAATAAAGGAATTGAAAAGACACGTGCCTAGGATGCAAACATCTAATCAATTTTATCTTTTACAACAAATATTTTACTGTTGAATTAATTAGCAGTATACAGGTTTATCACAGAACAAATTTTAACAGAGCAGAAAACAAATCTTGCTTGCTTTTTAGCAACCTGCAGAAAGATACGTCAGTAGTTCACTACTATTGCCGCGGATCCGCGGCTATTGCCGCGTTTGCGCAGCAGATGAGTAGGCTCTGCTGCTCTGCCTTCTAGGGCAGAGGCACAGAGTTGCTATATGTCCACTTCTGCTGTTGTTTTTCTGTTCTCCAAACCTGCAAACAGAAAAGAATAAACGAATTAGTTAATAATTTTTTTTATTATTAGAGAATAACTTACCGTCCCTCCCCGGCAACGGCGCCAAATTTTGATTGATATTTTTCCTGCACACAAAATATAGTATTTTAGATTTAAAACAAAATGTGCAAGTGCTCAATTCGAATCCGCGGTAGCAGTGGCTATGCGGGTCGTGATCATCAGGGAGGGACTAGTGATGGAAGCGTTTGTAAGTTATCTCTAAAAATTTCTCTTTTTTTTTAGTTAATTAAAGAAAATAAGAAAATATTAATTAAAGTTAGTTTAGATAGAAAGCGGTATTTTACAATGAGTCGGAAAGAAAGAATTGGGAGAAGTGTTGTGATTTAATCTACAAGAATAAAAGAAAAGAAAAGAAAAGAAAAGGAAGAAACACTAACCTCAGTTTGGTTGAAGAAAAATATGAAATCTTAACAATTTCTACCTTGCTTTGGAGGCATGAACGCATAAACCATAGGATCGATCTCAGTCCCCTGTTCGCATTATATCATCAAGCCTTGGCAAGTATGAATTGATACGTACCTTGAGGAGGAGAACATCTCCATGAAGTATCGTTGGCACTCGCTAAGACTTGTTATACTTGTGCTTCAGAAATCACTTGCATACTCATCACAAACCAACAGAGATAAAAATAGAAAAAGAGAAGAAAACAAAAATAAAAGTAAAAGCAATTAACAAAAGAAAAATATTACCTTTATTGCTTGAAACAAACGAAGAGAAGAGAAGCATACATCGGTGTCACTCTCAACATAGCTATCTCCCTCACTTAAAAGAAATAAAAATTACAAAAGAAAAACCTAACTACAAACTAGAAAAAACCTAAAAAACCTAGATTTGGCCCTCTGGCTCTGCCTCTGGACGTCCTTCTCGGTTGCACTGCAGGGGTATTTATAGGTGCAGAAGGAGGTAGAGTCCCAACACAACTCTCATACGAAAACAGCTGGCCAGATATGTCAAGATTGCCGCGGAAACGCGGCTTGGGCCGCGTTTCCGCTGCCTGGTAGTGGCGGCTGGCCACGCGCTTTGGCGCGTGGCTTCTCCTGGTCCGTCCATCTGGTCGTTTCCTTCTGGAAGCTGCATCCTGGCTCTTAATCTTTGAATTTGGATATAACTTGGGAATCAAGTTACCTAGATCCCAAATCTTCCCATATTTTTTAAACGAAATTTGCTATCCTTCTTTGGCTTTTATCCTAATCCTGCAAGTGTTTAGGGTTGAATAGAAGTCTATCCTTCCCTCTTCTTTGTATTTGCAACTTTGGCCCTTGTGTATTTGCAATTTTGACAATTAATATTTACACTTTTACACTTGGGCTTGAATATAGGCTTTTGGGCTTCTTTTAGGCTTTATTTATTATTAAAATAAGAACTCAAGGCCTGCACACAATAAATCACAAAATATTAATAAATGTGCAAAATTATATAAATAAATATGAAAATGTGATGGTAAATATGATGATAAAAATGCACTTTTCACTACCAATCAGTGACCTTGATCGCATTACTCACAAAATGATAAAATCGATATATAAAGTTTTGTGAAAAAAAATAATTTGTATCACATTTAAGAAACATATGTCATGTATATGAATTGCACACTATACAATTCATTTCAAAATATGCTTAGTAAAATGAACTCCTGCTTCCTACTCAGTTGCTATAGTTTGATACTATTTTCTCTGCGAATAAAAAAAATAAAAAAAAATCAATTCATGTGGTAGAAAAAATAAACAAAAAATGATGTAAATGTTTGAAACAGCAAATAAAATGCATATGATATAAGAGAAATGTATCTTCTTGCTCATCTGCGACCAATGCACAACCGAACAAAATAGATAGTTGATGATGATTCACTCCTGTGAATGGAGCGAAGGGCAGGTTCAGATGATTAGTCTTGTATGTTGTGTCAAACACTACTATGTCATAAAACTAAAAGAATCTCTTGCTCTTCCGTCAACCTAAAATACACTTCTTAGTGTGCATGCATGATCAACCTCACTGGTAAAAGAAAAAAAAAATCTGGTTCTGACTCTGATTTCTCTTGAAAAATTTGAGATAGAAATGAACTCCTGCCCAATAATTTTGTTCTTATAACGGATTTAATCAATACACTGTTGTGCGCTTACGTGTTTACAACCTTCTCCAGGATTCATTGTATTAATCACATGGGCAATATTAGAAGAATGTATTTTTACATCATCCAAATTGGTCATAATAGTTTTGCTTATCTTTGGTCGATGTATCTGACGAGAACAAAAGTGATGCATCTTATCCGGGCTTGATAAATCATATGAATGTGAATCAGCAAACTTGGTGACCATCCAAAACCTTCTATCTGGTAATAAACTTAACTGAATATGCATCTCAGCAGGACATTGAACTCTAGTATCAATACGACGGTTGATGGTAAGCCTTTCTTCTCTTTATCCTCCAACCTTTTGACACCCTTCTTATTGCAATAATATTTTCTACAAATAACTTCATGCGGAGACGTCCGTGATTTATCTATTCCTTTTTTCTCACTTCAAATCTCATGTTTCTTGCATAAGCATTGTAGAAGTTGTATACCTCATCATTTGATGCAAAATCCTGTCCTATAAAAATAATTTCGCATCCAGACATTTCACCATACAAATTAATTTTCTACAAAAAATTATTAGATTAAAGGATAGAAATAAGGTAGGACTGTGACTCAGCTCGCAGTCCTTATGTAATAAATGGCTGTTAAAAAGAACGCAACACTAATATAATAAGAGATTACGACTAAAATTGCAGTCTTATAATTGAGGATTGTAATTAAGGTTGTTGTTTATAAGAATTGAGAAATTGTTTTATTAAACACTGCGAGCTTAGTCATTCCTTATATAATAAATAATTGTTACTAAGACCGCAACATTAATATAATAAAAGACTGCAACTATGGTCGCAGGTCTAATATAATTAAAAATTGCGACTAAGGTCACAATTTATAACAATTGAGAATTTGTTTTATTAAAAACTGCGAGCTTGGACGCATTCCTAAAAAAATATAATATCTGTGTATAAAAAAAGTAATAAACAAGTTGTAGGCTGCCCAAAAATCACCAAGGACAAGTCATTTTACGCGAACCTCACTGAAACGCGAAGGTCGCATTTTAAGCTGAAATGCTGACCTCGCGTCCAAAGAATCATGAAGACTTTAGATGCGGGCATGAGTAATTCCGTGTCCCGACCAACGCGAGTCTGAGTAATTCTGTGTCCCGACCAACGCGAGTCTGAGTAACTCCACGTTCCATGTCAAGTGCGGGTCTGAGCAACTTGGCGCTCCACTTCAAACGCGGGTCTGAGAAACCCTGTGTCTCACTTCAAGTGCGGGTCTGAGCAACTTGGCGCTCTACTTCAGACGCGGGTCTGAAAAATCTCGCATCTCACATCAAATGCAAGTCTGAGCAACTCTGCGTTCTGAGACGCCCGCGTCTACAACAAGCAATGCGAGGTCCGCGTCAACGGGAGACCCGCGTTTCTACTGTAACTGACCCCCATTACTGGGTCAATTAACTCCTCACATAATGGGAAGTTAATCCCTCTTATGGAGGGATTTTAGGGGACGATCATTGTCACGCCCCGCTTCCCAAAATACGAAATACGGATACATGACGATGGCCAGCAGATAGTTACAAAGAGGGAAATCTCTTTCGTGAATACCTTACACTGCAGTAAATGAGCCAAATTCTCGCACACATATACAAAAGACAACCAGAAGTTTCATTACACATAAAAGACATACATTTAAAATAGTCTTTGTCTGGATACAAGATTGAAACATAACAAAGCATAAATAAAAGAAGATATAATTTTGGCATCGGGATATCATAACAAGACAAAATGCCAAAATACATAAGATAAGAAACGTCGGACTCACGCCTGGTAACTTCCTGGGTTCCTTCGAACAGTGGCTCGTTAGTCTCCTCAAGCTCTGATGCTGAAAAATCAAGATCCGTCAGAAGCAGACCAGCAAGTGCACACACGAGAAGAGGAAATAATAATATGGAAATGTGAAAGTAAAGGGCAATATAAGTAGGGCACTGAAATCAATGAATCATAAATCTGACGGTAATATAAACTGACAGGTAAGATACCAATGAAAGTAACAGAACAGTCAGGTGAAATAAGGTCATGTATGTATACTATGACATGTATATAATGAGCATGAAGCACCCTGGACAAGTAATGTCATATATCATAGTCATCAGGTCACACGATCTCAAGATCACAAGTTAAGAATCATATGGCAAGTCCAGGAACATCATGTAGTCAAGATTATCCATGTCACAAATGATAATTCTAAGTCTAGTATGTTTTATTATCCTAGCTAATGCACCTGTCCTGTGCCCCATCCCACATGACAACTACATATCAAACAAGTGATGTGTTAGTAGATCCTGATAGCAGGGAGAAACAGTTCACTGTACTCAGGTATCATGTAACATGTAATAACAGGAGCACGCATAAATAACAAGATCACGTGTGGCATCCAAACTCACAAGGGGTCGCCCTTCCAAGCACACCTCCCTGAATTTTCCCTGCTACAGTCTCCCTCAATAACCCCGGCTTGGTTAATTTTATTAATTAATGTAAATGCAAGATAATGTGTGGCTCAGCGTGACAGGATTAGGGACCAGTATCAAGAGTATCCAGTGTCAAATAGTAGTGACATTACATATCAAAATTTCGAGAAAAATAGAACATGGTGATAACAATGAGTGACAAATGCATAAAGTATAAGTGATGCCAGTGTATTAGGATGTGGACATAATCATAAAATATGAATCATGACATAGGGTGACGTCAACGTACTTGTACAATATTACTAATTTATAGTTATACTTGAATGATTATTTATGTATCAAACATCCTATGCATGCATGTCTTACAATACATAAGATCAAAGAAGGACATGAAAATTGAGATCGGAAAGGAATTTATAAACTAATAAAGGGGCACAAAGGAGAGAGAGGGTATGTGTACTTGCCTGATGTCGTTGAAATCTGAATTTCTGTAACTGCAATCAGCTCTGGGTAAAATTCGCAGCCTAAATATTACGTAAATTAATTAGAGACTTTACATGTTATTTATTCAGTGATAAGTTAAGTGATAATGTATTTTTACTATTTATTATAATTTTGGTTGGTTAATATTTTCAAATAATTTAATTTTGAATTTATAGCAACTATTTAAAAACATAATTTCATACTAAAATACATGCATAAACTAATAAATTGATGTATAATATTTACATATTACTGAATTATGAATTTCATATTCTTTTTGTGCTATTTAGAAATTTATTGGTCATTTTTAAATAAAATATCATTAAATAGTAATTACAAAAATATTTAATTTGATGTGATTCTAAGTGATATTACATCAAAATAATTTTATAGAGTTTCAAATTTAGTTTGTGATTTTCTGTGAATTTTCAAAAATTTTTCTGTGAATTTTTAGAATTTTCTGAATTAAAATAAACCTAAAAATCAATAAAAACTAAATAAAAGCTAAACGGGTCTGTTGCTACAGTAATGGGTTTGGGTCTGGTTTTGCTACAGTAAATGCTACAATATTTTCTACTTATTCTTATTTTATTTGTTTCTTTTCTTTCTTTTCCTTTTTCTTTTTCCTTTATTTCTTTTTCTCTTTTTTTTATGGGGTCGGGTTCGGGTCTGTAAAACAGACCCGAACCCTGGTCTGTATCCACAGACCCAGACTGGGTCTGTGCCCAGCACAGACCCAGTCGGGTCTGGCTGAGCCCGACCAGGCCCGGCTGGGCTTGGCCTGGCTCGACCAGGCCCAGGTTGGGTCTGGTCTGGCCCGACCTGGCCAGGCTGGGCCTGGTCTGGCTCAGGCCAGACCCGGCCTGGGCTGCACTTTGTTGTGCACAGTGCAGTGCACAACACAGTCCAATGTTTTATTTATTTATTTTCGATTGCAAATAAATTTCTAAAAATAAATTAAAAATCATGATAATTAGAAGGCATATCCTAGGTGTTCTACAAAATTTTATTGTGATTTTAGCATGCGTTTTGCAAGGTAAAATTAAAGCTAACATGTAACGCATACTACGTGTTCGGTGAAATGCCACAACGAAATAAATTCTACAAAAATGCAAAATAAAATACCTGGAACACTTCTCTTTAGTCTGAATCTTCTTCTCCTCGTCCAGCACTTGAGAATCTCGCCAAATTTGAAAGAGGCAGAAATATTGTAGTGGAAGAAAGAAAGAGAAGTTTGGGTTTTTCAAGTGACTTGAGATAGTGAGATGTCCCTTTTATATGCACCCTAACACCCTAAGCCCCCCTGAGAGTTAGGCTACGTGAGAGGAGTAGTGGGTTCAGTTTGGGTGAGGGGGAATGAGGGGAGAAAGTGTAGGAGAAAATAGAGAGTGGGGGAAGTTAGAGAAGATGGGGGAGTAGACGGAAGGTGTAAATAATTAGACATGGGCTTTTAGTGCACACGCCAATGTGGCAAAGTGGTCTGGGCGTTAGGATATGTGGACGGTGACCATGGGTTCAAATCTGAGAATGAGCAATCTGGTGCTTTGATTTTTTCAATATTGAGAAAATAAAGGGTAAAAGGATATAGGTTAAATAAATTATGTTTACTTCTACACACCAAAATCCAAGAAGGAATCCTGGTTGGTGCATTCATTTCCTTTCTACTGGGTCACGGGTTCGAAACCTGCTACAGATGCTGGTTTTTTTTAAATTTTATTTTATTTTATTTTAATTTCATTTTTTTCCTTTTGAATAAACATTTATGCATTATTTTATTGGATTAAACTCTATTAATTTAGAAAAATTCTCAAAAATAAATGATGTCATCCTGAACATTTTTGTGAAGTCAGATCTTGAAAATTCATCCCGATTGTTAATTAGAAATCCCGGAGTCAGTCATGGCACCGATCGACTCCGAATTGAGAGCCTTCTCCAATAAATCCCAAAAATTTCTAAAAATCCCGAAAAATTCAAAATGATGAAAAATAATATCTTGAGTTAAGATAGCCTCAACCCATCTACCAAGATGATTAAATCAACATCAGATACTAGTATTGACATACGTATATTAGGAACCGAGGGTTACAATTCACCCACCTTATAAAAAATTTCGTCCTCGAAATTCAAAAATAAACAAGGAGAAGGGTATTCTAAGCTATAAGATGATGAATAGATAGTTAGAAGTGAGATAAGTTACCTGAGAAGAGATGAGGATATTTAGCCCTGATCTCATCTTCCCGTTCCCAGGTGGAATCCCCAGGAGAATTTGGATCCCAAGACACCAGTACCAGAGGAATGGTCTTGTTCTTCAGAACCTTCTCCTTCTTGTCGATGATGCGGATTGGTTGAGCCTCATAGGATAGATCGTGGTTCAGTCTCAGATCTGAATAGTCCAGGATATGTTGGTCGTCCTGGATGTACTTCCTTAATTGAAAGATGTAGAATACGTCATGAATACCATCTAGTGCTGGAGGTAAGGCCACCCATATGCTACTTCTCCGACTCGCTCAATGATGTCAAAAGGGCCAATGTATCTGGGACTTAACTTCCCACTGCAGCCGAACCTAATGAACCCTCGAGTTGGTGAGATCTTAAGAAATACATGGTCACCTACTACAAACTCTAAGGGTCTTCTCTTAGCATCGGCCCACTTCTTCTGACGATCTTGAGCGGCTTTCATATGTTTCTTGATCTTGGCCACCTTCTCTACTGTTTGCAAAATCAGGTCTGGGCCAAGCAGCTTTCTTTCACCAATGTCATCCCAGCACACAGGAGATCTACACTTCCTCCCATAGAGTACCTCAAATGGAGCCATCTGGATACTAACCTGATAGCTGTTGTTGTAAGAGAACTCCACTAAATGCAGATGATTATCCCATGATCCCTTAAAGTCCGGTATACAGGCTCTAAGCATATCCTCTAGAATCTGGATGGTTCTTTCTGATTGGCCATCAGTCTGAGGATGGAATGCCGTGCTAAACTTTAACTTGCTGCCTAAGCTCCTCTGGAGACTATCTCAGAAACGCGACACAAATCTAATGTCTCTAACAGAAACAATACTAACAGGGACTCCATGCAGTCTGACTATTTCCTGCATGTACTTCTCTACCAGTGCTTCTGTGCACTGTCCAACTCTGAAAGATATAAAGTGAGCACTCTTAGTGAGTCGGTCCACGATCACCCATATAGCATTGTTCCCTCTTGGACTCCTAGGCAGGCCTACAACAAAGTCCATGGTCATATTCTCCTACTTCCATTCGAGAATAGGGAGTGGTTGTAGCAGTCCGGCCGTCCTCTGGTGTTCCGCCTTGACTTATTGGCATACAAGTCAACGAGCTACGAATCGAGCTATCTCTCTCTTCATCCCGTGCCACCAAAAGTGTTGCTTGAGATCTCTGTACATTTTAATACCCCCAGGGTGAACCAAATAAGGGGAACTGTGAGCTTCAGAGAGCAACTCCCTTCGAACTTCCCCAGATGGTACACAGAGTCTGCTTTCGAATCGAAGCGAACCATCAGCATGGATGACTATATCCTGCCTTCGTCTGGCTTCCACTTCCTCTCTGATCTTTTGCAACTTAGGGTCTTCCTTCTAAACCTTTTTGATCTTTTCGATCAGAGATGGTTGAGTCACCAAGGTCATGAGTTTCCTAATATCTCCTAGTAGAATGATCTCCAAGTCTAACCTAAGGATCTCTTCCTACATCTCCTTCTGTTGAGTCATCAACATGAAAGAGGGCTTCCTACTGAGAGCATCAGGAGCTACATTCACCTTCCCGGGGTGGTATTGCAGATCTATATCACAGTCTGCCATGAGCTCTAGCCATCTTCTCTAATGCATGTTGAGCTCCTTCTGGGTAAAAATGTACTTGAGACTCTTATGATCTGTGAATATCTCCACATGCTCCCCGAGAAGATAATGTCTCCACATCTTAAGGGCGAAGATGACCGCAGCTAGTTCCAGATCATGAGTTGGGTAATTCCTCTCATAGGGCTTCAGTTATCTTGAGGCGAATGATATCACTCTGCCTCGTTTCATTAACACAACCCAGGCCGCGCCAGAAGCATCACTATGTATCACCATCCCCCCAGATCCATCTGGAATTGCTAGAACTAGCGCTCTCGTCAATCGATCCTTCAGTTCCTCGAATGCTAACTGGCATTCCTCAGTCCACCGATACTTCACTTCCTTTCCAGTAAGCTTGGTTAGAGGCTCAACGATCTTGGAGAAATTTTGGACAAACCAACGATAGTAGCCAGCTAGTCCAAGAAAACTTCTCACTTCCGTGACAGACTTAGGAATTGGCTAATCTCTGACAACTTCTACTTTGGATGGATCCACCGAGATGCCATCCCCATATATGATATGCCCAAGGAATGAGACATGGTCTAGCCAAAAAGAGCATTTACTAAGCTTTGCATATAACTTCTCTTTTCTTAGAGTTTGTAGGACAATCCTCAAGTGCTCAGCGTGCTCCTCTTTGGTCTTGGAATAGATTAGGATATCATCAATGAAGACCATGACAAATTGATCTAAGTATGAGTAAAGACGCGATTCATCAAGTCCATGAATACCGTAGGAGCATTGGTGACTCCAAATGGCATAACAAGGAACTCGAAATGTCCATATCGCCTCCAAAAAGCAGTCTTAGATACATCCTTAGCTTTCACCCGCACTTGGTGATAACCAGAACGGAGATCTAGCTTAGAGAATACTGTGGCTCCACCAGTTGATTGAAGAGATCATCAATTCGGGGTAAGGGATACTTATTCTTGACTGTAACATGATTTAGCTCCCTGTAATCAATGCATAGTCACTGGCTACCATCCTTCTTCTTGACTAAAAGGACCAGAGTGCCCCACGGTGAAGCACTCGGTCAGATTAACCCCTTATCGAGCAAATCTTGAATCTGCTTCTTCAGTTCCGCTAGTTCTATCGAAGCCATGCGGTACGGCGCCTTGGAAATAGGGATGTTCCAGGCATGATTTCGATACTAATTCAATCTCTCGAACAGGGGGTAGTCCGGGGAGATCCTCAGGAAAGATGTCAAGAAATTCACATACCACCTCAAGTATATTAACTTGCTCCTTAGTGTTCAAGGACTCTAGCACCCCCCCTTCAATTGCCTCTTCTTGAATTGGGCTTGCTCCAGAGTTACATCCCCAGCATGGAATTCAAACTCTGGATGACTGGGGACCCGAAAAGTAACTTTCTTTTTCCTACAGTCAATGAGAGATAGAAAGTGCCAACCAGTCCATACCCAAGACAACGTCAAACCCAGAGTCGTTTATGACTATCAGGTCGGCTAGAAACTCTCTACCATATATCACTATAGGGGACTTCCTACATTCCTTAGAACAGACAACTATCCCACCTTCCGTGGCTATGTTCCAGGGATTAACCATATCATCACAAGAAATGTGGTGTCGAGCAACAAAATTTGCAGAAATAAAAGAATAGGTAGCCCCAGAATCGAAGAGAACATGTGCAGGAATAGATTGTACTAAGATGGTACCGGCAACGACTCCATCAGCCACTTCAGCTTCCTCTAAAGTCAGATTGTAGGCCCGACCCTGCTTCTTCATTGGTCGGCCTTGCTGAGGCGTCTTGCCCTTGGTTCTAAGGAACATCTCCTGCTGGGTTGGAAGTGCAACTCGGGGCTGTGCGCGGTTGGGGCCTGCTGTGACATGGGTCCTCTGAAGATGGAATTGTTGGCCTTAGAATAATCGCGGAGCTGATGATCACTAGCCCCGCAGGCCAAGCACTTACGGTTTGCCCGTCTACAGTCCTTCAAAGCATGACCAGGCAGATGGTAAAAGGTGCAGACCAACTCCTTCCGAGCTATTATGGGAGCAGGTGCCAGAAATGGGGCACGCCTCTTGGGTGGTGGGGGCCTGACACCAAATCTACCAAGAATATGGGTCCTGGGCGCTTCTGGGAGAGCCCTAGCAGTCGCCTCCTTTGCTGTAATATCTGCTCCTGAGTCCTTGCTGCCTCCAGAACTTAGGCGTAGGTGTTGAGCGGGAGTATAGCAATATGGCTCTGAATATTGATATCCAGCCCTTGAAGAAACCTCCTGGTATGGTCCCCTTCTTGTGCCACCATGTATGGCGCAAAGCGACTTAGTCTGGTAAATTCTGCGACATACTGATCTACGGTAAGTCCTCCTTGATTCAAATTGATGAATTGTCGCTCCATCTCTGCTTTAATAGTCATAGGAAAGAACTTTACAAAGAAACTTTCGCTGAACGTCTTCCAGCTGATGGGTGGAGCCAGCCTTTCCATCTCAGCAGTCCACCAGATATGGGCGATGTCAGTAAGTTGGATGCTCACTACATCGACCCGGTCTTCCTCAGGAATTTTTGCGGCATTCAACAGTTGCTCTGTCTTGATCAGCCACTGTTCCGCCTCTAGTGGTGTCTCATTTCCTGAGAAGTTACTTGGGTGCAACCTTCGAAAATCCGAGACATTCCCCACCTTAGTCGACGCATGGTCAGAGTTTAACCCCATCAGAGCATGCTCTGCAGTCTCCTGAGCCCTCGTTACTCCAGCCCGAAGTAGACCATTCTGATCCTACTGCAATTCCAGCATGCGTTTTAAAGTTTGGAGGATCTCCGTGTTCTCTGAGGTTGGGTCGACTTGGGAGGAAGAGGGGACATTTCTGTTCAGAGCCATGAGTGTGCCTGGAATAGATAGGGAATAGTTTAGAAGGGAATCTAAGGCACGAGTTTAGGGAAACGATGTGTATCCAGATAATTATAGATGTGTTTTTCTTATATGTGAATCTGGTTGTCTTTATATGGTGCGGAATTAAAATAAAACCTGGCTCTGATACCAACAAAATCATGTCACGCCCCGCTTTCTAAAATACGGAATACGGGTACGTGACGATGGCCAGCAGATAGTCACGAAGAGGGAAATCTCTTTCGTGAATACCTTACGCTGCAGTAAATGAGCCAAATTCTCGCACATATACAAAAGACAACCAGAAGTTTCATTTCACATAAAAGACATACATCTAAAATAGTCTTTGTCTGGATACAAGATTGAAACATAACAAAGCAGAAATAAATGAAGATACAATTTGGCATCGGGATATCATAACAACACAAAATGCCAAAATACATAAGATAAGAAACGTCGGACTCACGCCTGGTAACTTCCTGGGTTCCTTCGAATAGTGGCTCGTTAGTGTCCTCAAGCTCTGATGCTGAAAATGCAAGATAATGTGTGGCTCAGCGTGACAGGATTAGGGACCAGTATCAAGAGTATCCAATTGTAATCACCTAGAGGGGGGTGAATAGGTGACTAGCTAATCTAATGGTCAATTAATACAGAATTAAAACTTATTTAATGCAAACTAAAACTTCTTGAACTAAACACCACGTATAATACAAGAGTGTAGCTGGATTCCCCGTGAAGGGCTCTGGACTAACTCCTCAAGATTCCTCTAAATAAGAGTTGAGGTGCCGCGTTGGCTCTCTTGTTTGAATACAAGTGTTAGCAAACAATCCCCAAGCATATAACAATTAAGCACACAATATATCAAGCATATAAAGATAAAGACAATATTAGCATGCAAGATATAAGACAAGTAAGAGATAGAGAGAGAGCAATTGCAAATACGGGAGATTTGTTTCGAGGTTCGAGCACACTTGCTCTACGTCCCCGCCTTCAACACTATGAAGGATTTTCACTAAAATCGATCCCACCGGATCACTTGGTGTCGTAACACCTACAAGCTCTTTGGACTCTCTAGTCCCTCTCTTGTTCCCGTAAGAACACACAGCAAGCCCACTAGCTCGCCGAGGTCGCGCGTCTACAAAGAGTTCACACAAGAACTCGAAACACCGCGAACCCGCAAGTCCGCCTCCTAAAAGTACAAAGTAGAACTTTGGTTATCACAACACTTTGATCACCTAAAATCCTCTCACAATAAAGATCCCTATAAGTAGATATAGCAATTGATAGCTCAAGTATTTGTGTGAGAAAACTAGGATGGAATGTGTGGAGGAAAACACAAGAAATCACTTTGAAAACACTCCTGATAAACTTCCCTTTTAATTGGAAATATTTGCTCTCAAATAAGTGGAGAAAACCTCTTAATAGAGTCGGAAAAACTATCTTTAAAACTCTCTAAAAATCTTAGCTAAAACAGCCCAATGAAGCCCCTTTAAATAGGCTTCTCAAAAACTAGCCGTTGGGGCCAAATCAGCAGCCCTGACGGCTGTCGGTTGACCGGCCCGGTCGACCGCCAACGGTCAGAAATCTGACCGTTGGAGCCTCGGTCGACCGGCCTGGTCGACCGTGGCCTGGATACAGAGAGCATGCTCTCTGTCCGGTCGACCGCCCAGTCGACCAAGGCCTTTCCAGAGAGCAGAGCTCTCGGACGGTCGACTATCGCGGTCGACCGGCCCTCCAGCTAGACTGGTGTGCACGTCTGTGCACGTCGGTCGACCGACTCCTAGCTCGGTCGACGGTCCGGTCGACGGGCAGAAGCCAGGACAGGTCTTTTTAGGGATTTAAAACTTGGCTTTTTATCTTAAATAAAATCCCATAAATTCACGAAAAATCTACAAAAATAGGTTTAGTATTATACTTTGATAATCAAACATGTTTGAGTAAAATCAAGACATATTACAAACAATTTGAACTATTTTTGTAACTTAGAAATTTTGGCTAAAAATAAAAACCGTATTTTTTCAAATTGGTTTTTCCAAAACTTCTCCAAATACAAAAAAAGATATTTTAAACACTTTTAAAGCATAGAGTGTATGAATATGATCCACTACACATACATGATGAAATATCTATGTTTTTAACAATAAGCACTAAAACGGTTTTGGTTAAAAACACATGTATATAATAAACTCCAAAAACCAAACGGTATTTTGTCAAAATAAAAAGTCTTTTTCAAATGAAAATTCTTTTATGAAAACACATCTAAATCTTGTGTGTGAGTGTGTATGGTATACTTGAGCAATCCACCAACTATTCTATCCTTTACATTTTAATCTAAAACAAAATCTTAATAAAACAAACCTAGACACAAGTCTTGATCTTGAAGGTCTTCACTTAAAATCTTCTTCTCCTCTTGACTTGGTCCAAACTTGATCCAAAGAGCTAGACTTCTCTTGAGTACTTGATGTGGTCTTGATGCACAAGCTCTTGAATCAAACAGTGCAAGCTCCAAAACTTAACTTTAAATCCTTTGTTGAAGCTAAACACCAACTAAGATCTTGATCATAAATCTGAGACTAATTAAACACAAGATCATTAGTACTATAACTACATGAGTTGATCATCATCAAAACTAGAGTGATGGGCCTTTGGGCCAACAATCTCCCCCTTTTTGATGATGACAAAACTCATGGAGTTATATATGCATGGATTAAAGTAAAGCTTCAAAGAAGCTCCCCTTAACTCATGCATCACAATAAACAATAATATATGGCAATGAAGCACATGAATCTAAACAAACATGTATGCAAATATAAGGAGATAAACATGCCAATCAAGCATAAAACTCATCAAATTCTTTTTCTCCTATTTGCAAAACAAAACAATATGCATAAACAAGAAATTCTTTTCCAAAACATGCATATATACTAAAATACTTCTCCCCCTTTTTGTCAATCATCAACAAAGGGGTTAAAGTAAAAACAAAACAATGTTCTCCCCCTTTGTGTCGAAAACAATAATCAACAAAGGGGTGAAATCAAATCAACCAATAAAGAGATATATGCGATATATATTCATGAAGAGGAAGATGCTAAGTTAACTTCCCTACATATATATATTATATGAAGAAGAGATGACAAGCCCTAACTCACATAACACATAATATGCAATGCATAAGAGGAGATGTGAAGCTCCCCCTATACACGTGTATCACATAAAGAAGAGTTGTCAAGCTCAACAATATAAGATACACTCAATATGAATCTATATGTAGAAGAGATGTTAAGCCCCCTTCCATATAGGCAATACACATCAAAACATTTTTAATTTTCTCAATAAAACAAATTTTGAGATATCTTAGTAAATCAAATTTTAAGATACCAATTGTAAATAAACATTACAAAATTTGAATTTTAAACCAAAAATAGAATCATATTGATACCAATTGAAATATATGGATATCAATTGAAGTCAATAGATACCAATTGAAGATTATTGCACATTTTTCATATCAATAAAAATACCAATTTTAAAAATAATGCATAAGCTTATTAAAATATCAATTGAGATACCAATTGAAAATAAAGATTTGAATCAAGCTTAGCATAAACAAACTTTGTGCTTTAAACATGTAAACCGATTTTAATCAAGCACAAACAAATCATATATATGTATGAAAAATGATAATATCAATAGAAGTTGATATAAGTTAAAATTGAAAGCATACATATATATAAACAAGATTATGAGTATACAAAATATATCAATTGTGATACCAAAAGAAATTATGATACCAATTGAGATTATGAAGTAAAATTAGTATATAACTCATAAAAATCCACCCTTTTATGCACAAGATAAAGATTTTCAATAAGGCTTGCAAGGCATACTCGCCCATCTGTCCGTCCATGAGGGGTAGGTAGGGTTTTCAAAAATAAGTGTTTGAAAATATTTTTATTGTGAAAATACTACCAAATGAAGAATAAATAACTAGTTAAAATAATTTTTGAAAAATTAGTTGAAGTTCCTTCAAAACATGAAACCAAATAATATGTATATCATGAAACATACTAAATACATAGGAGTTGTCACTCAAGATCTATAAAGCTCATAAAGACTCATGAAAATATAGTCATGAGAAAACAAATTAAATACGAGTGCACAAATAACATGTGAATAGCATATTCATGAAAATAATCAATGAAGCTCAAAAAAACCTATCACTTAAACAAGTGAAAAACATGAAAATTCATTTTTCATATAAAGATAAAAATCATAAAAATTCATTTTTCATCTTAAAACAAACTTCTAGGTATATGTATGTTTTTATCCAAAACTAATAATATGCATACATATACCAAACATAAAAGAGTCTTTGATATGATTTGCATGAAGGCAAGAGACTCAAGAGACATACATGTATATTCATTTGATTTGAATACAAACTACATATACATGAAGTAAAGCATATAAATAGGCAAAACAAGTGTAAATGAGGAAATCATCAAACTAGGCTATACATGTACATATATTGAGTATAAATGAACAATGAAGTGCAAACATATATGAATTAATTTGTTGCTCACACTTGTACACGTATATACACAAGTTTTGACAAATACTACATCTAACCATGTTTTTATCACATGAAGCACAAAACAAATAAAACATGAACATGCAAAAAAAATCATATAAGAAAAAGCATGTAAATAAAATAGGAGTTTTAGAGATAGTTACCAAACCAAAGAACTATGCTCTAAGTCTCAAAATATGGTGGTTGTCCCACCAAACCTCCTTGATAGCGGTGCATCAAATGTATGTCCTGAAAAACACCTAGAGGGGGGTGAATAGGTATAAGTGCTAATCTAGTGAACTAAATGCGCTAAATGCGGAAGCTTAAAACTATTCTTGCAACACACTTAATACAATCAACAAGTGTAGCCGAATTCCCCGTGAAGGGCTCTGGACTAACTCCTCTTGATTCCCCTTGAATGGGTTGAGGTGCTATGTGAAGCTCTTGTTGATTAAGTACAAGTGAGGCACACACAAACAACCAAGCATATACAAGATATAGCAATATGAAATATGCAAGGCACAACAAGTAATATATGATATGAATGAAGTATGATACTTTGCACAAATAAATGAGAGAGAGAGAGAGAGAACAAGTGGATCAAACGCTAACAACAAGATATGTTACGAGGTTCGAGCACCTTGCTCTACATCCCCGCCTACACCACCGTGTAGGATTTCCAATCCACTATAACGTCCACCGAGGACTCCCACCGAGGGAACCTTCACCGAGAAGGATTTTTACAATAATGGAGTACCGAACTCCTCTCTCAAACACCGCTTCACAACCGAGGGGTAGGCCGTAGCCAAACAACCACAACACCTCTACCGAAGAGGGTTACAAACACTAACTCCACCTCTCACTAGAGGGAGCAAACCAATCACCCGATCACCTCTACCAAAGAGGGATACAACAAGAATAAGGGTGTACAACAAGTGGTTTCTTTCAACCACAAACAATCTCTCTTTTCCACAAACAATGATCCTAATAGAATAGGATAGAAGATATAGCTCAAGTGGAAACTAGGTGTTTGGAAAACAAGCAACAAAGAAAAACTACTTGGGAAAACTCTTGTAAATGATAGAAAATGAAAGCCAAGACAAATCTCCCAAAATACTCTTTTCTTTGATTTTTCCAAAAACCTAAAACAAATAAGATTGGAAGTTTAAAGCCTAAAAACACTTTTGAAAACTTGTTTTAAACTCAGGTAAACTGGGAATTTTTCTCTTGTAAAAACCTGGCTAAAAACCCCAAGAGTTGGGATATTTATAGCCCAAACAGAAAACTAGCCGTTAGGCTGATGTGGCAGCCTGACAGGCTAACGGTCGACCGCCAAAGGTCAGAAATGTGATCGTTGGGCAACCACGGTCGACCGGCACGGTCGACCCAAACAAACAGAGAGCTCTGCTCTCAGACCCGGTCGACCCTGACGGTCGACCGTCCAAAGTCTGCCAAACGTGCACAGATCTGTGCACGTCGGTCGACCGGCCCGGTCGACCGACTTCATCCCAAGTCGACTAGGTCAGTTGACTAGTCGACTGGTTGAAGCCTGGAACAGAAATCTGGGTCAAAAAAATAGTTTAAAAATATTTTGAAAAATCTTTTAACACTTCTAAAAATCACCAAAACTTGTTTTAACATTTATATTAAAACACAAACAAGTGATAAAATTTCAAGACATAAATCAATCATATCAATTCATTTTTGTGTCTTGCAAATTTTATCAAAACCAACACTTGTATTTTTATCAAACTTGATTTTTCAATACATGAAAAAGATAGTCAAAATAAGTTTGTATTGGAAGTGTAAGCAAGTATGTATATCTAGAACATATCTAATATACATAAAAACTATGTAAACTTGTTTTGATCAATCTATTCATGAAAACACATATCGGTTAAACTAAAAATCGAAAAACCAATATCCAAACATAAAACATGTGTGTGTTGTGCACTTGAGCATATCAACTATACTAAGCTTTATAAATGGATCTAAACACACTATCTAAACTAGGATACCTAAGTCTTCTTGATGATCTTCCATCTTCAAGACGGCTTGGTCCCAAACATGATCCACCGAGTGCAAATGTATGATCTTTAAGCTTTGGCACCGGAATCACCATGAAAAGCTTCTAAACTCCTTGTTGAAGCTAATCACCAACTAATATCTTGGTTAATGATCTAAGTCTTCTTGATGATCTTCCATCTTCAAGACGGCTTGGTCCCAAACATAATCCACCGAGTGCAAATGTATGATCTTTAAGCTTTGGCACCGGAATCACCATGAAAAGCTTCTAAACTTCTTGTTGAAGCTAATCACAAACTAATATCTTGGTTAATGATCTGAAACTTAAACAATACAAGATTATTAGTAAGCATAACTACATGAGTTAATCATCATCAAAACTAGGGTGGAAGGCCTTTGGGCCAACAATCTCCCCCTTTTTGATGATGACAAAACTCATGGAGTTATATATGCATGGATTAAAGTTAAGTTTCAAAGAAGCTCCCCCTTTAACTCATGCATAAACACATAAACAAAAGATATGTAATGAATGTACATTAACATGTATGCATCAACATGCATAAAACACATAAACATGTTCTAGAAGCTCTAAATACCAATTAAATTAATAAAACATTAACAAAAACACTAGATGCTCTAGATACCAATTAAACTTAATATATGCAACAACATGAGTATGCATATAAAACACAAATTATTCTCCCCCTTTTTGTCAATCATCAACAAAGGGGTAAACAATCAAAACAATAAATGAGGGGTAAAAATCTTTCTCCCCCTTTTTATCAATCAAAACAATAAAAAGTAATGTTCTCCCCTTTTTGTCTAAAATAAAAAAACAAAGTCAATAAGGGGTGACTATAAAAACATGATATCAATTAAAAATATGTCAATGAAGTATCTTGATACCAATTGAAAATAAACAAAGATCAATAAATGCTATATGCTATATACATTCATGAAGAGGAAAACGCTAAGTTAGCTTTCCTACACATATGCATTACATGAAGGAGGGATGTTAAGCCCTAATTCACATAACACACATTATATAATGTATAAGAGGAGATGTGAAGCTCCCCTACACACGTGTACCACATAAAGAAGAGATGTTAAGCTCCTCAATATAAGATACACTCAACATGAATCTATATGTGGAAGAGATGTTAAGCTCTCCTTGCATATAGTCAATATAAATCAAAAATTTTGTATTTTTCTTTAAACAAAAAATTTTATATACCAATTTAAAACACAAGACATCTTGATATCAAAAGATAGTATTTTTCTTTTTAAGCCAAATAAACAATTGAAATGACTATTTTCTATCATAAAGTAAGGGAGTGGAAATACAAATACCAATTGAAATATGAAAATCGAATTTCTCCCCCTTTATGAAATACCAACAAAAACTATGCGTAGGCTTGAAATAAGATACCAATTGAAAACTAAATCAATTGAAATAAAGTTGAAGCTCAAGCTCTAGCATAAACAAAATTTGTGCTCAAGATATAGAAATATAATAGCACAAATAAAACAAGTATATGTGTATGAAATAGAATGAGTACAAATCACTAATAGATGATACCAATTGAAAATATACATACACAATAAACATATGAGTATACAAAAAGATCAAAATGATACCAATTGAAAGAGTTCAATGATACCAATTGACATAACAATAAGTTCAAGTGTATACATCATATTACTATACCTCCCAATCATGGTTCAAGTTTTTAAATGATTTTCATTTTAAAGCATACATGAACATGATCTCCCATCCATCCTCCCATTGAGGGTAGGGGTTTTCAAAAATAGATTTGAAAAAATAAGCTTTGTTTGAAAAACTCTACCAAAATGAAGAATACCGTAACTGGTTAAATGGAAAATCTTGTTAACTAGTACGAAATCCTTCAAGCAAGGAATAAAACAAAAAGATTTTCATAAAACATGAAATCCACATGATAATCAACACTCTAATTCAATTTAGTATAAATATGACTCATGAAAATAAAACATGAGTAAATATTGAAAGTGAGTGTATAAATAAAGTGTGAATATCATAATCATGAAAATTTTCATTAAGCTCAATTATTCCTTAAACAATGAAAACATGAAAACATAAAAATCATCTAAAATATTTAATCTTCAAGGCATATGTATGTCTTATACAAACTAAGGTATACATACATATCAAACACAACGAGTCCACAAAGATATATGCATGAAGGCACGTGGCTCTAAAGGATGTATATGTATAATAATAGTTTGGATAAAATAGACATATACATGAAGTTAAACAAATAAGCACGAAATCAAGAAAAACTAAATTTTCATTAAAATAATTTTTTCATTTCAAGGTATATGTATGAATTGTCAACACAATAAGTATACATACATATCCCTAAACACAATTGAGTCCATATATATAGATTTGCATGAAAGGCAAATGACTCAAAGGGTATACATGTATATCTTAAGGTTTGGCAAAATAAACATATACATGAAATGAAAAACTCATAAAACAAATCCAAAAATAGAGAATACAAGTTTAAAATGTATGAATCATCGAAACTAGACTATACTAGCACATCTAATGGGTTCAAATAAGCATTCAAGCTCAAACATATATAAATTTATCTGTGGCCCACTATATGCACAAATATATACCTAGTCTTAATGAAAACTAACATCTAAACATGTAATCAACACATGAAGTATCAAAACATGATAAAAATCAACATGATAAACAAAAACATGATTATTATGAATATCCACATGTTATTAGATTTATGATGTACATGATAGCTAATCAAATACGAGAACACAAAATAATAATCCACATTAAACATGGGTGTCTCAAATACTATACATGTATGTCAAGAATCTAATTATCATGACATTTTCATACTAATCACTTAACAATGAAACATGCTATAAATAATGAATATTAAAAGCATGAAAACATAAATAGGAGTTAGGAATCGTTACCAAAACCTAGAAGGCAACTTCCCTTGTCTCCAAAACATGGTGGTCATCTCCACCAAATCTTCCCTTGAAAGTGACGCATCCAAATAATCTCCTTTAAGTACGGAACGCATCCACTCCAAGGTACGGCTACTCTCACGTCATGTGAGAGCCCACACCTATATCAAATAAAGGAGGGGTGGTCTTTGGTACCCACATCTTATTGGGTCCATGGGGGTTAGTCCCTTCTCTAACCCAAACAAATTTATTTGCTAAATTAGAAGTATGTATTCTATCATAACAAAATTTAGCAAGGTGGCCCTTACGTCCACAATGTGTACAAGTGTACACATGAGCATACATTGTGTGATGGTGTCCGTGAGGAGCATGTGTATGCCGTGTAGGGTGTGCATGAATAGATGGAACTTGTTTCTTTCGAAACAAAGTTTCCAAACGTGTGTGACCTACTACACATTGGCTCAAAGTGGAGCCCAAACAATCAACACTCTTCTTAAGTAAAGATATATCATTGTTAATCAAAGAAGAAGTGTGGCATGCAAAGGGTGATCTAGGTGAAACTACCCTAGCATGGCAAACATGTGAATCTATTTCATTTTTCAAAGATTTATTTTTATTTAAACAAATATCTAATTCTTTGTAATGAAATCTATTTCTTTTTCCAAAGAATCATTATCTCTTAAAACACATTCAATTTTTGAAGACAAAATATTATTATTTTTCAAAATTGATTCACATTCATTTTAGATTTAAAAACTTCATTTTCTTTTAATGCAAGTTCAAGTTGAGATTTTAATGAATCCCTTTCATCCAAAATCTCATCTTTCTCTTGCAAAACAATGTCAATTCTAGAATGCAAACTTTTATTTTCATTTTCAAGACCTAGACTTTTCTTTTTCAAAACTTTATATTTTTCTATCAATTTTTCACAAACAATTGAAAGTTCTTCATTCAAAGCATGGGATCAACATAATCATTTGAAGAACTAGCACAATCATCACTATCTAGTTGAGATTCCGAATGTACCTCAAGGGAGTCATTCCCTTGGACCGTATAGCATTGTTGCGTCTCGGATTCATCTCCACTAGATTCCTCTTCTTGTTGGATTTGCACTTGAAGCTTGGAGGTGTTGGTGGTTGTTGTCAACAAATTCCACACTGCAAAGGCGGAATCAATGTTAGAAACACTCATAAGATATTCTTTTTAAAGCGTGCTTCTAATGGCCTCAAGGGCTTGTGCATTGGCCCCTATATGCTTGCTATCACTAAGGTAGGATTCCTTGGTAATGGCAAGGTAAACCTTATGTCCTAGAGTTTGTAAATAAACGGTCATCCTAATCTTCCAAACAATGATGTTGGAAGGGTCAAACATAGGTGGAGTCATGAAGGCCATGGTAAACTATATGTGTGCAAACAAGCAAATGCAAACAAGATTAGCAAACAAATGGATCTCACTCCAAGGATGTTAAGCCTAAGTATCAGGAGCACTAGCTCTGATACCAATTGAAAAACACCTAGAGGGGGGGTGAATAGGTGTAAGTGCTAATCTAGTGAACTAAATGCGCTAAATGCGGAAGCTTAAAATTATTCTTGCAACACACTTAATACAATCAACAAGTGTAGCCGAATTCCCCGTGAAGGGCTCTGGACTAACTTCTCTTGATTCCCCTTGAATGAGTTGAGGTGCTATGTGAAGCTCTTGTTGATTAAGTACAAGTGAGGCACACACAAACAACCAAGCATATACAAGATATAGCAATATGAAATATGCAAGGCACAACAAGCAATATATGATATGAATGAAGTATGATGCTTTGCACAAATAAATGAAAGAGAGAGAGAGACAAGTGGATCAAACGCTAACAACAAGATATGTTACGAGGTTCGAGCACCTTGCTCTACATCCCCGCCTACACCACCGTGTAGGATTTCCAATCCACTATAACGTCCACCGAGGACTCCCACCGAGGGAACCTTCACCGAGAAGGATTTTTACAACAATGGAGTACCGAACTCCTCTCTCAAACACCGCTTCACAACCGAGGGGTAGGCCCGTAGCCAAACAACCACAACACCTCTACCGAAGAGGGTTACAAACACCAACTCCACCTCTCACTAGAGGGAGCAAACCAATCACCCGATCACCTCTACCAAAGAGGGATACAACAAGAATAAGGGTGTACAACAAGTGATTTCTTTCAACCACAAACAATCTCTCTTTTCCACAAACAATGATCCTAATAGAATAGGATAAAAGATATAGCTCAAGTGGAAACTAGGTGTTTGGAAAACAAGCAACAAAGAAAAACTACTTGGGAAAACTCTTGTAAATGATAGAAAATGAAAGCCAAGATAAATCTCCCAAAATACTCTTTTCTTTGATTTTTCCAAAAACCTAAAACAAATAAGATTGGAAGTTTAAAGCCCAAAAACACTTTTGAAAACTTGTTTTAAACTCAGGTAAACTAGGAATTTTTCTCTTGTAAAAACCTTGGCTAAAAACCCCAAGAGTTGGGGTATTTATAGCCCAAACAGAAAACTAGCTGTTAGGCTGATGTGGCAGCCTGACAGGCTAACGGTCGACCGGCCCGGTCGACCGCCAACGGTCAGAAATGTGACCGTTGGGCAACCACGGTCGACCGGCACGGTCAACCCAAACAAACAGAGAGCTCTGCTCTCAGACCCGGTCGACCCTGACGGTCGACCGTCCAAAGTCTGCCAAACGTGCACAGATCTGTGCACGTCGGTCGACCGGCCCGGTCGACCGACTTCATCCCAAGTCGACTAGGTCAGTTGACTAGTCGACTGGTTGAAGCCTAGAACAAAAATCTGGGTCAGAAAAACAGTTTAAAAATATTTGAAAAATCTTTTAACACTTCTAAAAATCACCAAAACTTGTTTTAACATTTTATATTAAAACACAAACAAGTGATAAAATTTCAAGACATAAATCAATCATATCAATTCATTTTTGTGTCTTGCAAATTTTATCAAAACCAACACTTGTATTTTTATCAAACTTGATTTTTCAATACATGAATAAGATAGTCAAAATAAGTTTGTATTGGAAGTGTAAGAAAGTATGTATATCTAGAACATATCTAATATACATAAAAACTATGTAAACTTGTTTGATCAATCTATTCATGAAAACACATATCGGTTAAACTAAAAACCGAAAACCAATATCCAAACATAAAACATGTGTGTGTTGTGCACTTGAGCATATCAACTATACTAAGCTTTACAAATGGATCTAAACACACTATCTAAACTAGGATATCTAAGTCTTCTTGATGATCTTCCATCTTCAAGACAGCTTGGTCCCAAACATGATCCACTGAGTGCAAATGTATGATCTTTAAGCTTTGGCACCGGAATCACCATGAAAAGCTTCTAAACTCCTTATTGAAGCTAATCACCAACTAATATCTTGGTTAATGATCTAAGTCTTCTTGATGATCTTCCATCTTCAAGACGGCTTGGTCCCAAACATGATCCACCGAGTGCAAATGTATGATCTTTAAGCTTTGCACCGGAATCACCATGAAAAGCTTCTAAACTCCTTGTTGAAGTTAATCACCAACTAATATCTTGGTTAATGATCTGAAACTTAAACAACACAAGATTATTAGTAAACATAACTACATGAGTTAATCATCATCAAAACTAGGGTGGAAGGCCTTTGGGCCAACATGTCCATCAAGTCCATGTGCATCCATCATCAAGGCGCCAAATCTCTCACGTTGTGTAAGAGCCCACACCTACATCAAATACAAAAGGTGGGGACTTTGGTACCCATTTTCTTTGGGTCCATGAGGGTTAGCATTGTAAGGAACCCAAACCTTTTGTTAGCAAAATTTGAAGAATTTATTCTATCATAACAAAATCTTGCTAAATGGCCTTTGCGGCCACAATGTGTACACTTGTACACTCTAGGATGCATATGTATATGAGTGTGATCATGACGTGTAAAGTGTGCATATGCATGTTGTGGGTGTTGTGCGTGAATATGTGGAGTTTGTTTCTTTGAAAACAAGGACTCCAATCTAGAATGGTTAAAAGCACATTTGCTCAAAGTTGAGCTTAAACAATCAATTTTATTTTCAAAAAATTAATCTCATTTTGATTAATAGTGGCATGTAAAGCATGGTGAGAATGAGAACCATTTTTCTTATTCTTTTTAGAAACATTTTCCTTTCTTTTTCAACCATTTTTCTTTTTAAAGAGTTTTTTTCATTCAAAGCAACTTCTTTTTGTTTTTCCACCAAAACAATTTTATTTTTCAAAGAAGTGTTTCCTTCACAAAGATCATTCAATTTAGAAAGCAAGAAAGCATTTTCATTTTTCAAACTTTCATTATCTTTTTCAAAGCTTGCAATTTATTTTTAAAAGACTCATTTTCTTTTAAAACATTTTCAAATCTAGTTTGAAAAGAATCCTTTTGTTTTAACATGCAATCAATTTTACTTTTCATTTTCTTATTATCCTTTTTAAGCATGTCATATTTTCAAGTAGTTGTTGACAAAATGAAGTAAGCTCATCATAAGACATGTCAACATCTTCTTCTACCTCGGATTCGGTAGTTACCTTAAGGGGGTTATCCCCTTGGACCATGTAGCACATGTTGGAAGCGTCACTTCTAACATCCGAGTCGCTCCCCACATAATATTGTTCTTTTTCGCCAAGGGAGAGTATTGTGTTCGAAACTACAAAAGCCGAGTCAAGATTAGCGACCCTACATAAATAATCATTGTTTAGGGTACTCTTCAATACATGAGTGGCTTTTGAGTTAGCCTCAATATATTTGCTATTATTAACATATGAATCTTTAATAGTAGCAAGATAAACATGAATGCCTAGGCCTTTGAGGTACATAGACATCTTAACCTTCCAAGTTTGAAGGTTAAGAATGTCAAAAGTGGGAGGTGACATGAACTCCATAGTGTGTGAACAAATATTGTGATTAGCTATAAAATGAGGATCTTTAACTCTAGGTTGTAAGACCCAAATCAAGAGCACTTGGCTTGATACCAACTGTAATCACCTAGAGGGGGGTGAATAGGTGACTAGCTAATCTAATGGTCAATTAATACAGAATTAAAACTTATTTAATGCAAACTAAAACTTCTTGAACTAAACACCACGTATAATACAAGAGTGTAGCCGGATTCCCCGTGAAGGGCTCTAGACTAACTCCTCAAGATTCCTCTAAATAAGAGTTGAGGTACCACGTTGGCTCTCTTGTTTGAATACAAGTGTTAGCAAACAATCCCCAAGCATATAACAATTAAGCACACAATATATCAAGCATATAAAGATAAAGATAATATTAGCATGCAAGATATAAAGACAAGTAAGAGATAGAGAGAGAGCAATTGCAAACACGGGAGATTTGTTTCGAGGTTCGAGCACACTTGCTCTACGTCCCCGCCTTCAACACTATGTAGGATTTTCACTAAAATCGATCCCACCGGATCACTTGGTGTCGTAACACCTACAAGCTCTTTGGACTCTCTAGTCCCTCTCTTGTTCCCGTAAGAACACACAGCAAGCCCACTAGCTCGCCGAGGTCGCGCGTCTACAAAGAGTTCACACAAGAACTCGAAACACCGCGAACCCGCAAGTCCGCCTCCTAAAAGTACAAAGTAAAACTTTGGTTATCACAACACTTTGATCACCTAAAATCCTCTCACAATAAAGATCCCTATAGGTAGATATAGCAATGGATAGCTCAAGTATTTGTGTGAGAAAACTAGGATGGAATGTGTGAGGAAAACACAAGAAATCACTTTGAAAACACTCCTGATAAACTTCCCTTTTAATTGGAAATATTTGCTCTCAAATAAGTGGAGAAAACCTCTTAATAGAGTCGGAAAAACTATCTTTAAAACTCTCTAAAAATCTTAGCTAAAACAGCCCAATGAAGCCCCTTTAAATAGGCTTCTCAAAAACTAGCCGTTGGGGCCAAATCAGCAGCCCTGACGGCTGTCAGTCGACCGGCCCGGTCGACCGCCAACGGTCAGAAATCTGACCTTTGGAGCCTCGGTCGACCGGCCCGGTCGATCGTGGCCTAGATACAGAGAGCAGGCTCTCTATCCGGTCGACCGCCCGGTCGACCGGGGCCTTTCCAGAGAGCTACCGTCGCGGTCGACCTACCCTCCAGCCAGACTGGCGTGCACGTCTGTGCACATCGGTCGATCGAGTCGATCGACCGACTCCTAGCTCAGTCAACCAGTCTGGTCGACCGACAGAAGCCAGGACAGGTCTTTTTAAGGATTTAAAACTTGACTTTTTATCTTAAATAAAATCTCATAAATTTACGAATAATCTACAATAATAGGTTCAGTATTATATTTTGATAATCAAACATGTTTGAGTAAAATCAAGACATGTTACAAACAATTTGAACTACTTTTGTAACTTAAAATTTTGGCTAAAACAAAAACCGTATTTTTCCAAATTGGTTTTTCCAAAACTTCTCTAAATACAAAAAAAATAAATTTTTTAAACACTTTTAAACCATAGAGTGTATGGATATGATCCACTACACATACATGATGAAATATCTATGTTTTTGACAATAAGCACTAAAACGGTTTTGGTTAAAACACATGTATATAATAAACTCTAAAAACCAAACCGGTATTTTGTCAAAATGAAAAGTCTTTTCTAAAATGAAAATTCTTTTATGAAAACACATCTAAATCTTGTGTGTGAGTGTATATGGTATACTTGAGCAATCCACCAACTATTCTATCCTTTACATTTTAATCTAAAACAAAATCTTAATAAAACAAACCTAGACACAAGTCTTGATCTTGAAGGTCTTCACTTGAAGTCTTCTTCTCCTCTTGACTTGGTCCAAACTTGATCCAAAGAGGTAGACTTCTCTTGAGTACTTGATGTGGTCTTGATGCACAAGCTCTTGAATCAAACAGTGCTAGCTTCAAAACTTGACTTTAAATCCTTTGTTGAAGCTAAACACCAACTAAGTCTTGATCATAAATCTGAGACTAATTAAACACAAGATTATTAGTACTATAACTACATGAGTTGATCATCATCAAAACTAGAGTGATGGGCCTTTGGGCCAACACCAGTGTCAAATAGTAGTTACATTACATATCAAAATTTCGGGAAAAATAGAACATGGTGATAACAATGAGTGACAAATGCATAATAGTATAAGTGATGCCAGTGTATTAGGATGTAGACATAATCATAAAATATGAATCATGACATAGGGTGACGTCAACGTACTTGTGCAATATTTACTAATTTATAGTTATACTTGAATGATTATTTATGTATCAAACATCCTATGCATGCATGTCTTACAATACATGAGATCAAAGAAGGACATGAAATTGAGATCAGAAAGGAATTTATAAACTAATAAAGGGGCACAAAGGAGAGAGAGGGTATGTGTACTTGTCTGATGTCGTTGAAATCTGAAATCCTGTAACTGCAACCGGCTCTGGGTAAAATTCGCGGCCTAAATATTACGTGAATTAATTAGAGACTTGACATGTTATTTATTTAGTGATAAGTTAAGTGATAATATATTTTTTACTATTTATTATAATTTTGGTTGGTTAATATTTTCAAATAATTTAATTTCTGAATTTATAGCAACTATTTAAAACATAATTTCAAACTAAAATACATGCATAAACTAATAAATTGATGTATAATATTTACATATTACTGAATTATGAATTTCATATTCTTTTTGTGCTATTTAGAAATTTATTGGTCATTTTTAAATAAAATATTATTGAATAGTAATTACAAAAATATTTAATTTCATGTTATTCTAAGTGATATTACATCAAAATAATTTTATAGAGTTTCAAATTTAGTTTGTGATTTTCTGTGAATTTTCAGAATTTTCTGTGAATTTTCTAGAATTTTCTGAATTAAAATAAACCTAAAAATCAATAAAAACTAAATAAAAGCTAAAGGGTCTGTTGCTACAGTAATGGGTTTGGGTCTGGTTTTGCTACAGTAAATGGTACAATAATTTTTATACTTATTTTTATTTTATTTGTTTCTTTTCTTTTCTTTTCCTTTTCTTTTTTCCTTTCTTTCTTTTTCTCTTTTTTAACAGACCCGAAACCGGGTCTGTATCCACAGACCCAGACTGGGTCTGTGCCCAGCACAGACCCAGTCGGGTCTGGCTGAGCCCAACCAGGCCAGGCTGGCCTGGCCTGGTTCGACCAGACCCAGGTTGGGTCTGGTCTGGTCCGACCTGGCCAGGCTGGGCCTGGTCTGGCCTGACCAGACTCGGGTCTGGTCTGGCTCAGGCCAGACCTGCCCTGGTCTGCACTGTGTTGTGCACAGTGCAGTGCACAGCACAGTCCAGTGTTTTATTTATTTTTCGATTGCAAATAAATTTCTAAAAATAAATTAATTATCATGATAATTAGGAGGCATATCCTAGGTGTTCTATAAAATTTTATTGTGATTTTAGCATGCGTTTTGCAAGGTGAAATAAAGCTAACATCTAACACATACTACGTGTTCGGTGAAATGTCACAACGAACTAAATTCTACAAAAATGTAAAATAAAATACCTGAAACGCTTCCTTCAGTCTGAATCTTCTTCTCCTCATCCAGCACTTCAGAATCTCGCCAAATTTGAAAGAGGGAGAGATATTGTAGTGGAAGAAAGAAAAAGAAGTTTAGGTTTTGCAAGTGACTTGAGATAGTGAGATGTCCCTTTTATAGGCACCACACACACCCCTAAGCCCCCCTGAGAGTTAGGCTACGTGAGAGGAGTAGTGGGTTCAGTTTGGGTGAGTGAGAATGAGGGGAGAAATTGTAGGAGAAGTTAGAGAGAGTGGGGGAAGTTGGAGAAGATGGGGGAAGTAGACGGAAGGTGTAAATAATTAGACATGGGCTTTTAGTGCACACGCCGATGTGGCAAAGTGGTCTGGGCATTAGGATATGTGGGCGATGGCCATGGGTTCGAATCTGAGAATGAGCAATCTGGTGCTTTGATTTTTTCAATATTGAGAAAATAAAGGGGTAAAAGGATATAGGTTAAATAAATTATGTTTACTTCTACACACCAAAATCCAAGAAGGAATCTTGGTTGGTGCATTCATTTCCTTTCTATTGGGTCACGGGTTCAAAACTGCTACAGATGTGGGTTTTTTTTTTAAAATTTTATTTTATTTTATTTTAATTTCTTTTTTTTCCTTTTTGAATAAACATTTATGCATTATTTTATTGGATTAAACTCTATTATTTCAGAAAAATTCTCAAAAATTCTCAAAATTAAATGATATCATCCTGAATATTGTTGTGAAGTTGGATCTCAAAAACTCATCCCCGATTGTTAATTAAAAATTTCAGAGTCAGTCGTGGCCCCGATCGACTCCGAATTGAGAGCCTTCTCCAATAAATCCCAAAAATTTTCAAAAATCCCGAAAAATTCAAAATGATAGAAATTAATATCTTGAGTTGAGATAGCCTCAACCTAGCTACCAAGATGATTAAATCAGTATCAGATACCAGTATTGACATACGTATATTGGGAACCGAGGGTTACAATCATACCCCTATGACTTCCCATAAATAGTCTGAGTAGCTATGAAGGAAAGGGGAGGCTTTTAGGAGCAGAGAGAGGATTTTTGAAGAAGAGGGAAAAAAAGTAGTCAGTGGACTCTAACACTCCGTGTGTTAAAAATAAAGTCCCTCTCACATTAGTTTTCAAGAGCATCCTAAAGAGAAGCTAGACAGTCGGTTGGTCAACGGAGAACAAGAATCACTCTCCACCGCCACTCAAAGAATCCAGCTTTAAACAAAGGGGAGAATGAGTCTTCTCCCTCCTTTGTAATCAGAATCGTTCCGTTGTAACCTTTCAGTCACTTAAAGAAATCTTACATCGACCAAGGTATTTTTCTGACCAAATAATAGATGGCGACTCGGCTGGGGACTTCCTTCTCTATTGACGAGAATGCTGTGGCGTAAGTCTGATGTCCAGCTCCTTAAGAAGATGGTAGAATCCCTCGTCGTTGAATTCGACTAAGGGAAGTTTGAGGAGTTCCTTTCCTCAGGCTCTGCCAGCCCCAAGGCAATGCGGCAATACTGCAAAGTTTCTTCTGAGACTTGCTCTTGAATCTCTTTTGAGATTACTCCTAGCTTGCACCAATGCTCACAACGCAGAAGGTATCACTTCTCGTGCAGCCTATGATGCCCGTGTGAACGTCTCTTAGGAGACCGACAGGAAAAAAGTAGCGAAGCACGATCAAAGTGATAGTGAAGATCTCCTCTCCAAACCCTATAATTTCAGGTTGCCGGGGGTTCCCAACAACCTCTACGGCTTAACTGGAATGCTGAACATCAACGAAGACGCCACGCTCGTCGATAACAACTCGAAGATGCTGCAGGAGCAATCTATTCTGCAGACTCAGAATGCGAGGTTCGTACTCGCGTTTCTCTTAAGCAACACGAGGACCGCGTTTTTGTCCCAGAACGGGAGTCCTGGGTTCTTCAACAACGCGAGATCTGCATCAAATGCGAGACTCGCGTTTTAACGGCTCCAAAACGTGAGGCCCGTGTTCCCAACAACGCGAGGCCCGCATTTATGACTCCAAACGCGATGACTGTGTTTTAACGAAATGTGATACCCACGTTTCAACTCAACGTGAGGTCCGCATTCAACAAGGAAACGCGAGATCCGTGATCAGTCAAAAAGCCCTCACCTTCAGGGGTGATTAAGTTTTAACCTGCACACAAAAATACAAAATTTCAGAAATACAAAATAAAAGTGCAAGTTCTCAGTACTACCGTGATAGCAAGTGGTTATGTGGGTCGTGATCCATAAGGAGAGAACAGTAATGAAGCTTTTAAGTAAGTTTGTTTCATTTTTAGTTTATAAAAATATGTTAGGAATTTTTCCTCAGTTTTAGAAAAGAAAACAAAAAGGTTAAGTTAGAAGATGTGAAGAAGATGGTAAAAGAAAAGATGATGATATTATTTTTATTTTATTTACAAAAGAAAAGGAAAAAATAAATAGAGAGGTGAATGTTGGTTTTGGAGTAGAATTCTAAACTAAGAATTAAAAGAAAACTAAAAATTCTTACTTACCTCTTTCGTGCTCATATACCTTGGATCCGTCGCTACGACTTACCTAGTCTCTGAAGTCGATCAAGCATGGCATGTAGGATCATCCCCGTTCTCGATCTACACTATGAATAAAAGAGCAAGCTAAACTAGCAAAGGAATGATTGTTCATCACCATAGGCCATCAAGGGCACTTGCAATGGTGAAACAGTCTCGAGGCTATCAGATTAGCTTGGATTGCAAACACATCAGAGAAAAGCAAACGAAAACAAAAGTAAAGAAGAAAAAGAAACCTTGATTTGATTCAAATAACAATGAAAGAAAATACTTACTTACACCGGTGTCATCTTTATTTTAAGCTTGCTCTCATTCCTCCATGAAACTCTCATCTCCTCTCAGTTATATAAATAAAATAAAAAATTACATAAAAGAAAAAGAACCTAGGTTAAACCTATACAAGAACCTATTCTACTCTCTACTTAATCGTTCCTCTGCCTCTGATGTGTGGAGTATTTATAGCACAGAAATGGATAAAGAATCGAGTCAAAAGATAGGGGAGCTGGCTATTTCTGAATTTGAATCCTTCTATTGTCTCCAAACTTGATTTGATGTGAATATTCAATTCTGATCTGCAGCTTATTGGCTTGTTAATTGTTGAATATAACTTATCAAATGATAGAATTAGAAATAGCGATCAATGTAAGAATTGTAACCCTTTATGTCATCTTTTGGATCATCTTGAATCATCAGATTTGAGTCTCAGTAGTGAAACTTATGATTCAAATACTAAAATGTATCCAGTCTGAATCTAAATCAAAATTGCTTCATCTCATCTGTTGATCTTCTGTCTATCCATTTATCCCTTTGGATTTTGAATTTGGACTCTGTATTTGACGTTATCCTCGGTTAATTTTTAGCTAACCAAAATGGATATATAGAAATTCGAATTTCATCGTTATTCATTTGGTGCTATCTTTCTGATTTGCTCTGATCTTCAGCTTAACATTTGCCCCAATCCTTGATTTATTCTGGGTGTGGTGATATCCTCATGCATCTTTAAGTTAATCAAATTAATTCACCAAAATACAATTTTTAACTGATTAGATTGTAATCATCCTCAGCTAACCAAATAGATCCAGTTAAATCTGATTTTAACAGATATTTATTTGGTTTAATCCTCTTTCTCTCCATGATTATCTTCTACAAAATAGACATTTATTACAAAAAAATTAGCAAATTTATTACGCGATAAATGTAGGAGTGTAATAAAAAGAATGCAAAATATGTATACGATCACACCCGAACACCTATATTTTGCTCGTCCTTGAGCAAAACAACAAAACTAAAGTAAAGATTATTAGACCACTTTCACAGGTCACGCGATTGCACTGAGTATGTGCAACAAGCCGTTAAACATCTAGGTTTCTCCTAGAGGACGAGTTTTGTCTTGTGAGGGTTTTCAGTGGATTACACCACAAAATCCATAAAGAAAGAGAAAAAAGTATTAGTATTTTGAAAACACATTTTGAAAGAGAAAAATATTTGAAGCATTATTATAAGAATTAAGTAATCTATAAGTTATAGGAAAACTAAAATTTTTATTCCTAAACTTAGTCTTTATTCAAAAACTTGTTATCAATCAAGGCAAGAAGTCAAACTGTATTTCTCATCTAGTCATTATTTTATCGTAAGTCATATGCACTTTTGTATCCATGAAATTTTGACTGGGGTTCTTTAATTAGAGCTCTTATGCCTTATTTTCTTTTCTTTTGTTTTTTTATTTTTGGTGATATTAATCCTTAGCATGCATATTTCATCAAGGTAAAAATCAAGACAAGATTAATTTTTCAAATTTTCTTTCTTACTCTAGTAATCAAACAAATAATCTTATTTTGACCAAATATAAGAAATCCTTATTATGATTTTTCTATTCCTTAAAATTGACTTCATTTCTTACAAAAAATATGTCAAAATATTGCTCTCTTTTCAAAAAAAAATTTTTAAAGAAAAAATGTTAATTTTTATTTTAAATAAGAAGAAAACCTATGTTATGTTAGAACCCTCCCCCACATCTATCTCATGCATTGTTCTCAATGTATGAATGGATGTTTAAATGCATGAAAAAGAAGAAAGGGAAGGATAATGTTACCTCAAGGTGGTGGTTCCGGAGGTGGTCGGATTGGGTCAAGTGTTGCTACCCAATCAAAATAATGTGGTAGTTCACGGAACCCACCTTCATTGACCTCTTTTCTATTAACATAATTACAATCCCCAATTTGAATAGGATCATGAAAGATCTTATCATGAAACTTATTCCCTTTATATGACCAGTCTTGAAAACACGGCGTCATCATGGTCTATATCTATGTCCAACAAAAGAATGTGGCTTGGTAGAATGGTTGACTTTGGCTCAAGAATGATAGGTTCAGGAAGCAATACTAACTCGAAAAAATCAACTTAGGGTTCGAGAGTCAGTTTTAGTTCAAGAGTTGAGTCTAAATTCAAGAATTGAAATCACATTCTTTCTCCATCAATGGAATGTGACTATCCAAAATTGGTGATTCAATTTCTAAATCTATCGGTACGAAAATAAATGTTGCCTCGAGAAATTGGTCCAAATTAGGTAAGGATACTAGAGTCAGCATAAATTCAAGGATATGAACTAAATCACAAGGTTGGGAATCGGGGTCACATTCATATTCAAGTTCAATGTCATTGAGTGAAAAACTAGCCAATTTGTCCAAGATTTGGAATTAATCAATTTCAAGTTTATGTGATGAAATTGAATCTTGGTCAAAGTCTTCAAGATTCCATGATTCTTTGTTTTCATCAATATGGCTAGAAGTGTAGAGAATAGTCAAAGATTAGGTAGGAAGAGTTTTCTTATTCCTACGTATGTTTTCTAATCGACTATGTCTTGCTTTTATCATATTTAAGGGATCACTTTAGAATTGAATCATGGATTCTGTATTCTTTTCTAAGTCGGCACGTTCTTCTTAAATAATAGAGTAAGGATCTTTGATTTGAAAATTTTGACAGGATTTTTAGCCTTATAGAATTTGAATTCATCGCTCAAGCTCTTCTATATCTTTCATTCTCTTTTCCTAGTCAATTGATTCTTCTAATGGTTGTTCGGGAGAAGGAGTATATAAAGCTAGATGTTGCTAAGTGATTAGTCTCTAATTTTTGCATAATTTTTATCACATCCGCATATTTATTTGATATAAAATTCTGCTAATAAAGCTTTGCTTGCTTGATCCTAGGTCCATGGTGTGCAAATGAAAAAGAAGACCTTAAATCACCATTTAATGGGTAATTAAAGGCCTACCAAGTAGCAATTGATTTAGAGTAGAGATTTTGTCAGCCAGGGCATCAAATCTAGAAACCAAAAGATTCACCTGACAGAGGACAGACAAGACGACACGCTGCCCGAAGCCAGGCGCGCGCTGCCCTGGCATGGCCGCAGAAACGCGGCAGTACGGGCGCAGGCGCCCCGGGCTTTGGGCCAGGGGTTGTCCCCCTGGCCCCCTTTCCCCTGGTGCCTATAAATACCCCCTGGGGTCTGAAGAGAAGCAGATCCAGAGTTTAGAGCATTGTTGTAATCTTGTTTTTAGGATTGTGGTTGTTTTAGTTTCCTTCTTCTTCTAGTTTTAGTTTAGCCATTAGAGTGAAAGAAAGAGAGTGTGTAAGAGTTGTATTTGAAGGTGACAAGCTAATACAAGTAACTACTTCTCTTTCTTTTTTCCATTTACTTATGCTTTCCATTTGCTTTTACTTTCTTGTTGTAGTGTAACTCCCTTTCTCTTTACTTCTTTTCTTTTGTTGTTTCTTTTACTACCATGTCTAACTAACTTCTCCATTGCATGGCTAACTAACTACTAACCCACTAATCTCTAATAACTTGATTGATAAACCCCAATGAGTCAATAGTGTTAAATAAGCCTTGTGCAAACAAGAGCTATGATATCTTAAGATGAGGGTTCTAACTCTAACTTACTTGTAAGTATTAGCTCTCTTATATTTCATGCTTAATGGGTTTTTGATAACTATAGAGTTTAAACTTTACTTGTTTTTGAAAGTTAGAGATTTTCTTTTTAACTTTGCCGATACCATTAGTGCACTTGTGTCTTCCCGTATTCTCGCCTTCAATTGGATCTTGATAAGGGAATGCCCAAATTTTTGCCGTGTTAAGCTAATTTATAGGAAGAACTTTCACTCGATTTTCACGTGAATAGTTCCTATGCATAAGGGGTATGCTTGCCTATGATCCATTGTGAGACTACATCTTCAAGAAGTTAAGGATTAGTGGGAGCACTTAGTAGAAAGTTAGTCGTGCATTTTTACCATTAAGAAAATCCAACTTTACAAACCACCAAATCATTCTAAAACAATTTTTGAAACCAACTTGTTTTCATTTTCCAATTCATTATTTGAAACAAAGAACTTTTTCTTTTCTTGAACAAAGAAGCCGCATCAAGCTTTCATCGCTCTCCCTCCTTGTGGATACGACCCGTATAGCCACTTCGCTACTACGGAAGAATTGCAAAAGCAGTAACATCGACCCACACTCTTTTAACTTATTCTTCTGCTTGCTTTTTGCCGATCAAATTTTGACACCGTTGCCGGGGAGGCAACGACTTTATTGTTCAATACTAAAGATTTTTCTTTGTTCTTGTGTGTAGGAGAAGTACCAAGGAGCTTACTATCACGGGAAGCGAAAGTGATGGCCAAGGACATTGCACGAGGATTCATTTGCCCTCGGAAAATTCGTGTAAAAACGAGTTTCTCCGATTGAAGTACTAACAAACTCTTCTGCAGGGTTGCCGAAAGTCGCTAAATTTGCTTTCTTAAAATTTTTAGTTCCCTTGAATGCTTCACCTTATACATGTGTAATAAACTCAATAGAAATTCACTTGTTGCTTAATTGAAATTTAGATTAGACTTTTGCATTTAGGGCACGTGTCTATTTCAATTCATTTCAATTTCTATTGAAGAGTACTGGAGAAAAGGTACGTGTGCATTCATATAGAATAGGGCCAACATTTTAGAGTGATTTATCGCTTTGAGTGTTACCTTGTTGTGAATATACTGTACACTTGCACAATCGACCTTAAGGGCAAAATCCCAAATAAACAAGATAAGATGGGGATTTCATCACTCTTCCTCAGCCCAAAAATCATCTCCAAGTGCTCTCACACTATCCCAAGCCTTAACTAAAATTGATAGACGTTGGCCCTAGGGACATCTCGGACTCACTAAGAGATTAACCGAGGGGTTAAATTGCAAGAACTATAGTCCTGCAAAATCGGTGTCTAAGGAAAGTAGATTGAGAGGCAAAGCCTCGAAAGCTTCGTGGTTTGGCGTAATTAAGGCCCGTGGCTCACGCCCGGATACCTACCACCGAGTTTTGCCCTTCCTGGCCGGTTAGCTTGTAGTCGAGTTACTGCAACAACCTCCCACGGAGAATCGACCAGTTAGGAGTCGTCTATGTCTAGGTACCTTAGACTAAGGCTGGTTGTTTTTCTTTATTTTGTTTGTTTATTTTATTCTTTTTGATTGTTTGTTGTTTTTACGTTGTTTGTGGTGTGCTGCATGTAAGAGTGGGTGAGAGATCCTGTAACTTTCAGATTAACCAGAAACACTTCTCTACCCTTGCATCCAGAACCGGTGATGGTGTCACTTCAGGACAGGTTTTACCCGATCAGAACCTCATTACCATCTTGTATAAAACTTCATGAGGTAAATGGAAATAACTTTGAATTAAAACCTCAATTCATCAGCACTCTCTCAAAGTTTCATGGTTTAGAATCAGAGGATGCATACTTCTTTGTTGGGAAATTTGAAGAAGTGTGCCTCATGATGCGTATTCCCCAGCTAGGAGACGATGTTGTTAGGTTACGTTTCATTCCCTTTTCCCTAAAGGACCTAGCGAAGAAATGGTTGTACAGTTTGGCGGTACATTCAGTCACGATGTGGGATGATTTTGTCAAGACCTTCTTGAAGAAGTTCTACCCAATCCCAAAACTGTCCTCATTAGAAAGAATATCATACAGTTCAAGTAAGAACCGAGCGAACCATTTTGAAGATACTTTGAACGATTCAAAGATCTCCTAGCTCAGTGCCCTCATCATGGTGTGGAGAAATTGCGTCAGTACCAGATTCTCTACGATGGTTTAGGCTATCCGACGAAAACCCTGTTAGAAACCATGTGTCAGGGAGGGTTCTTGCAAAAGGATGAGAAACAGGGTTGGGACTTATTTGAGGATTTAGCTGAGAAAACCTTGCAATGGGAGCCAGCCTCAGAAAAACCAAGAAATTCACAATCTATAACTTCAAGAGGAGAGCTCCTATCTCTAAATCGTCCATAACTGTAGAAGCTAAGATTGTAACCCTGAGGAGAATAGAGGCTCTAGAAACAAAGAGCCAGCCAATGTCAACCAAATCAACCCACCACCAATTCACAATCCGGGTTGTTCATACTGTCAGGTACCAAATCATGTCTTTGAAGAGTGCCCTGTTTTTCATACCCAGCAAGTGCCACCGGAACACCTGAATGCGGCCTACTCACAACCGCCGCATAATCCTTACTCGCAAGCATACAATCTCGGTTGGAGGAATCACCCAAATTTCTCTTGGGCCCAGAACAATCCTCCTAGGCCTAATTTCTCTAACAATTTTCATCATCCCAGTCCTCCACCAAATTTTCCCAGTCACGCTCCATCTTCCTCATCTCAATGTTCACCAATGGAAAGAAATTCAGTAAATTAGAGGAGAGCATGGAAGTTTTTATGAAGTCCCAAGCCGCTTTCATGCAAAACTAGGAACAAACGTTGAATAATCTCATTCACAGGCTATAGATTGGAAATGCAAATGAGTCAGTTAGCTAGCTCTCTAAGTGAAAGACCAAAGGGTACTTTACCGAGCTAGCCGCTAGTTAACCCTAAAAACTCCAATCAAGCGTATGAAATTCAGGATCCGTCGATCAACCAGTGCAATGCTGTTCATACACTTCGATTTGGAAAGAAGGTGGACAACTAGGTCTACCAACAGAAAAATCCAATCCATACTGATCCTACTTCAGCCTCCATCTTTGTTAGTTCTTCCCAATCTGCTCCTCAAACATCTGACGAGGACAAAGTTGCTGAACAAGTTCATAATCCTATAGCACCCTTTCCCAATAGGCTTAGGAACAACAATAAGAATATGTACACGGAGAAGATGCTTGAGATATTTAACCAGGTCAAACTGAATGTGCCTCTTCTTGACGTTATCCAACAAGTTCCAGCTTATGCCAAATTTCTTAAGAATATGTGTACGAAGAAGAGAAAGACAAATATGCCCAAGAAAGTGTTCTTGGCAACCAATATAAGCGAAATTCTATCTGGTCCCATTTCGGTGAAATACAAGGATCCCAGATATCCCACAATTTCCTGCACCATAGGACAAATAGAAATTAGCAGAGCACTACTTGACCTAGGAGCAAGTATCAACTTGCTACCTCTCTCAGTATATCAGCAACTTGGGTTGGGCGAGCTGAGTCCAATTCGAGTCACCATTCAGTTAGCTAACCGATCTGTGAAAATTCCAAAGGGAAAAATTACATGTTTCGTTATCCGGGTCGGGGGTTTCATCTACCCCGTTGACTTCATTGTGCTTGAGACCCAACCTATGTCAAATCTGCGGTCTCAAACTCCGGTCATCTTAGGACACCCATTCCTTGCTACAGCCAATGCCATAATCAACTGTAGGAACGGGTCCATGCAATTGACCTTTGGAGACATAACGAAAGAATGTCTTCAATCTTGGAAGATAACCCAGGGATATTAATGATCAGACTTTTGAGGTCAATTCTATTGAAAATCTGACCAGTGAGCATGAGGAAAGCATGGAGATAGAAATAGAGGGAGAGTTTGATATGGAGTATGAGGATTTTAATCTAAACCAGATTGTAGATTCGGCAGTGGACTGGACGTCAAGCCCAAGTGTACCTCATCATAAGATTGCAAGTCCGGAGATTGCCTCCAATGAGCAACACCTTCCTTAGAGCTAAAAGCCTTACCTGAACACCTCAAGTACGCCTACCTGGGCGAAAAAGAAACCTTGCCAGTCATCATAACATCCCACCTGACTGAGCAACAAGAGGACAGCTTAATGTCTATTCTGAAAAGATATAGGGAAGCCATTGGATGGACGATGAAGGATATCAAGGGATAAGTCTAGCCATAGTTCAACATAGAATCCATTTAATCGATGAAGCAACTCCCAGGAAGGACCCACAACACAGGCTTAACCCACTCATGCAAGAGGCAGTAAAAGCGAAAATTTTAAAATTATTAGATAATGAGATCATTTATTCCATTTCTGATAGCCAATGGGTTAGCCCTGTTCATGCGGTCCCAAAGAAAGTTGGCTTTACAGTGATTGAAAATGAGCAAAAGAGTTGGTACAAACAAGACTGTCTACTAAGGTTCATGTTTGTATCAACTATAGAAAGTTGAATGCAGCCACCCATAAAGACTACTTCCCGCTACCCTTCATCGACCAAATGCTTGAACACCTGGCTGGACACGAGTACTATTGCTTACTAGATGGGTACTCAGGATACAATCAAATCCCCATTGCCATAGTAGACCAAGAAAAGACCACGTTCACCTGCCCGTTCGGAGCCTTCGCTTACCGACGCATGTCCTTTGAATTGTGCAATGCTCCCGCAACATTCCAACGGTGCATGCTTAGTCTTTTCTCCGACATGGTGGAATGTTTTCTTGAGAATTTTATGGATGACTTCTCCATCTATGGAGATTCATTTGATCAGTGTCTTCATCACCTAGAGTTAGTTCTACAAAGATGTAAGGAGAAGAACCTAACTCTGAACTGAGAGAAATGTCACTTCATGTTAAGACAGGGGATTGTCTTAGGCCATGAGATTTCTAGGAGTGGCATTGAAGTGGACAAGGCTAAAGTAGAAGTGATTGCTAAGCTTCCACCACCCAAATGCATCAAGGATATTAGATCCTTTCAAGAGCATGTTGGGTTCTAACTGCGGTTCATTAAGGATTTTAGTAAAATCGCTAGCCTCTTAACCAACCTGATCGCTAAGGATGTCCTTTGATTTTAACGATGAATGTTTCAAGTCATCGGGGAAGTCTAAGTAAGAACTTATTTCTGCGCCTAATTGGACCCAACTGTTTGAAATCATGTACGATGCCTCTAATTTTGCTATTGGCGCTGTTCTAAGACAGCGCATCGACAGTAGGCAGCACGTGATTTACTACTCGAGTAGGACCTTGAATGACGCCCAACAGAATTATACAATGACTGAGAAGGAATTCTTGGTCGTTGTCTTTGCGTTAGAGAAGTTCCGGCCCTACTTGTTCGGCTTGAAGACGGTGATTTTTACGGATCACTCGGCACTGAAATACCTCATGACCAAAAAGGAAGCAAAAGCCCGATTAATTCGGTTGATCCTTTTGCTTCAAGAATTTGACCTGAAAATTCGGGATAAACGAGGTATAAAAAATGTGATTGCTTATCATTTGTCACAAATTCTGAATGCACCTATCGTGCAAGCTCCTATCAATAAGGATTTCCCAGACGAGCACATCCTGGCCATTTTTAAGGAATCCTAGTATGCGGACATAGTCAATTACTTGGCCACTGGACAATTAGCCGCTGACTGGACAATGCAAGACCAGTGTCATTTCTTTGCCTAAGTACGGTACTTCTTCTGGGAAGAGTCATATCTTTTTATGTATTGTCTCGACTAGATTATTCGATGTGCATACCAGAGAAGGAACAGAGGAGTGTGCTAAGCTTTTGGCATGAACTTGTATGCGGAGGACACTTCGGTCCCCACAAGCCTGCAGAAAAGATTCTACAAAGTGGCTTTTACTGGCTCACTTTGTTCAAAGACTCATACCATTTTTGCAAGTCATGCACAAATTGTCAGAAGATTGAAAATTTTCAAGAAGAGACATGATGCCCCCGAACCAATCCTGGAAGTTGAAATTTTTGATGTTTGGGGTATCGACTTCATGGGACCATTCTCTAATTCCTTCGGCAACCAGTTCATTTTGGTTGTTGCCGATTATGTCTCTAAATGGGTCGAAGCTGTGCCAACAATGACAATGATAACAAAGTGGTTGTCAAATTTCTCAAAGAGAACATCTCCCGATTTGGCACCCCCAGAGCGATAATTAGTGATAATGGATCGCATTTCTGCAATAGAGTTTTTGAAGCTCTGATGCAGAAATATTCCATCAATCACAAGTTATCTACTCCGTATCACCCCCAGACGAATGGGCAGGTCCAAGTCACCAATCGACAGATCAAGCTCATTTTAGAAAAGACTGTCGGACAAAACCGAAAGGACTGGTCGGCCAAACTCAATGATGCATTGTGGTCTTACACACTGCTTTTTAGACAGTCCTAGGGATGTCTCCTTATAGAATTGTATTTGAAAAAGCCTGTCATCTACCAGTCGAGTTAGAACACCGTACCCTATGGGCTATTAAACAACTCAATTTTGATCTGAGTAAGGCCAGTAAGCTAAGGAGACTGCAGATCTCAGAATTAGAGGAGATACGAAATGAAGCCTATAAGAATGCTCGGATCACCTAAAGCAGGACTAAACAATTTCATGATCAGATTATAAACCGAAAAAACTTTGCCCCGGGCCACAAGGTTCTGTTGTACAACTCTATGCTTCATATTTTCGCGGGAAAGCTGAAAACTTGTTGGTCTGGACCGTTCATTGTGCGTATCATTTTCCCACACGGTGCTATAATTATTGTAGACCCTAAGAGCAACACGGAATTCAAAGTGAACGGGAAAAGACTGAAGCCCTTCTTGACCACTGAGCCTATGACTCCAGATGATAGTGTGCTGACTCTTTTTGCCTCGTCATACACCTAACCACAACAATTAAAAATAAATACATAAAAAAATTCCTTATTGTTTATATGCTTACCCCTTCTATATTTTTTTTGACATTTCTTTAGCCTATTCGCACTTGGTCGGCCCGAGTCAACGAAGATGGTGACATCCTTTCTTCACCTTATTTATTGCATTTGCATTTATATAACATTCACTGAGGACAATGCATTAGATAGGTGTGGGGGGGCGCTAACACTTTTTCTTTTTCTTCTTTCAAAACAAAAAAAGGAAAAAAAAGAAAAAAAAGAAAAATCTCTAGATTGAAAAGAAATTTCATACTCTTTATAAAAATGTTGTAGGAATTAAGGGAACCTTATTAATGAATCTTTATTTTTGCCTAAATAAATAAGAAATATTGGTTTGACTAAGAATTGGGAGGGATAAGAAAAATAACTTATACCTTTTATTTCGTCTTAGTAGAATATGTATAAGCCACACACACATGCTTGGGATTTTAGAGACAACTCTGAAAAAAATGCTGGATAATTGTGCCTCAAGAAGCATGATTAGTCACGCCAAAAATAATAATCAATATATAATATATAAGTAAATCTTGATTTCGTGGCCTACTCTACTTGCATATTTGACTTGAGGGGTATTTTTTCACCTGGTGCCCTAGAACCATCTGGATTGGGAGTCATCGGTATATGTGTTACATGAGTAAAGTAGAAATCCTAATGAAACCAAGAATAATAGACAAATATTAATAAAATTAAATGATATTCAAAGTTGAGTTAAAAAATCTCAAGCACATCACACTTACACATTATGCATATCTATCTAAAGCAAAATAACAGAATGAGTTAGAAGTATAAGATCCTTTCTAAATTTAAAGAAAAACCGTAATTTCTTCTTTTATGAAGGCTAAAGTATAGGAGGACTTATGAGGGTTGAACCTAATTCTTACACCATTCGGTCATATTTACTTAGATGATTGAAAGTTCTTTTACTTGAAAGAGGTTTGCTAACAATTAAATATTTTTTTACTGGATTTTGTAGGTGCAATCCGCTGAAAACCCTCAAGAGACAACACTCCTCCTCTAGGGGAAACCTAGAGGTTTAAAGGCTTGTTGCACATGCTCAGTGTAATCGTGTCACTTGCGAAAGTGGTGTAATAATTTTCTTATTTTTTTGTTTTACTCAGGACAAGCAAAAAGATAAGTATGGGGGTGTGATTAGTCTCTAAATTTGCATAATTTTTATCACATCCGCATATTTATTTGGTATAAAATTCTGCTAATAAAGCTTTACTTGCTTGATCCTAGGTCTATGGAGTGCAAATGAAGAAGGAGACCATAAGTCACTATTTAATGGGTGATTAAAGGCCTATCAAGTAGCCATTGACTTTAGGTAGAGATTTTGTCAGTCAAGGGTATCAAATTCAGAAACCAAAAGATTTACCTGACAGGAGACAGACAAAACGACACGCTGCCTGAAGCCAGGCGCGCGCCGCCCTGGATGGCCGCGGAAACGCGGCCTGGGCCGCATTTCTGCGGCAGTACGGGCGCAGGCGCGCCCGAGCTTTGGGTCAGGGTTGTCCCCCTGGTCCCCATTCCCCTGGTGCCTACAAATATCCCCTGGGGTCTGAAGAAAAGCAGATCTAGAGTTTAGAGCATTGTTGTAATCTTGTTTTTAGGATTATAATTGTTTTAATTTCTTTCTTCTTCTAGTTTTAGTTTAGCCATTAGAGTGAAAGAAAGAGAGTGTGTAAGAGTTGTATTTGAAGGTGACAAGCTAATACAAGTAACTATTTCTCTTTCTTCTTTCCATTTACTTGTGCTTTCCATTTGCTTTTACTTTCTTGTTGTAGTGTAACTCCCTTTCTCTTTACTTCTTTTTTTTTTTGCTTCTTTTACTACCATGTCTAACTAACTCTTCCATTGCATGGCTAACTAATTACTAACCCACTAATCTCTAACAAATTGATTGATAAACCCAAATGAGTCAATAGTGTCAAATACGCCTTATGCAAACGAGAGATATGATATCTTAAGATGAGGGTTCTAAATCTAACTTACTTACAAGTATTAGCTCTCTTATATTTCATGCTTAACGGTTTTAGATGATCTATAGAGTTTAAACTTTACTTGTTTTTGAAAGTTAGAGATTTTCCTTTTAACTTTATCAATACCATTAGTGCACTTGTGTCTTCCCGTGTTCTCGCCTTCAATTGGATCTTGATAAGGGAATGTCCAAGTTTTTGCCGTGTTAAGCTAAGTTGTAGGAAGAACTTTCACTCAATTTTCACGTGAATAGTTCCTATGCATAAGGGTATGCTTGCCTATGATCCATTGTGAGGCTACATCTTCAAGAAGTTAGGAATTAATGGGAGCACTTAGTAGAAAGTTAGCCATGCGTTTTTACCATTAAGAAAATCTAACTTTATAAACCACCAAATCATTCTAAAACTGTCACGCCCACAATCATAATACTCATAAAAGGGGTACGTAACGATAGTCGGCGACGTATTTTCAAAACAAATACGTTAAGCCTCAGTACATTAATTCAAATAAGACAAGTTTATCAATTATTCTAGCTAGAAGAAATAAAATACGTAATGTCACCAAAGGTTTCACTTATTACAACATAATGAAATCATAGAAAACATAACAATAAAATCTCTCACATATGAGGATAGAAAAGACCTGTCTACTGGAGATCAGTAAGGTGCTCGAAGTACTCCTGCTCCCGCAGAGTCTCTGAATCAGAACCTGAGCAAGCAAACTCAGGGTCGTCAATAGCGACCTAAGTGAGTAATAAAAAGAGCGAATATAATGCAACATGCAGAGTCTAGCAACACATGCATAATCAAGTATAGTTATCATACTATTGTCTAGCATATATGATTCATGATAAAGCACAGTGATATACATTATATAACCATTTATTACTACAATCTATCCTATGTAAAGTCATGTGTTAAGATGTCTTGTGTATATCTATTCTTATTGTCTAGTTATTTGAAACTGATAGTTGGAGACGGTAATTCGTGTTTTAGGTGGGTTCTTTACATACCCGGAACCACGGCCCAATCACCTGGCGCTGAACCAGGTTCTACTGCTAGGTAGTCAATATCAATAACGATAACAATGTGTCAATACAATAACAATATGAACAATACGGGGTGTCAGTCATCCCCCGGATCCCTGCAGTGGAACCGTATTTCGGCTGCGCAACCTATATCCTAAGTCCACCCAAAATACCAACACCATCTCCTTTATCGATTTTCCTATCTCCAGGGTAGGTTATCAAATGATTATGTCATCTAAGTTACTGGGTATGAACAATAACAATAACAATAATTATGTGACAATAAAACAATGTCTTACCTAGTGACAATAGTACATGATCTCTTTTTTTTTCAATGTTCTTATGATCCAATACAATATGATCACTCCTACTATATAGTCAATATATAATATAGAATTCAGTATCACATTCTTTTTCTGCAATTTCCAACAATTTCGTCTACTTTTCAATAAATAACAATTTCACAATTATAAATAATTTCTACTTCTATTAAATATTCATAAATTCTAATCAAAAGTAATTTAGAGATTTCAGAAAATAACAATCTATTTATGCAACATTAATGTTTATAATCTTATAATTCTCTGAACAACTTCTAAGTTCTAGAAAATGTAATAATCAATTTACTAAATCAACCATTCAATAACAGCAACAATAACATCCCAAAATAAACAAAATGATATATATATATATATATAGTGAGTATAAGAACACTCACCTGGACTAATCGCGCGTCCAAACACCATTTGAAGAATCTACATTAATATATATTCGAATTAGAATTTATCAAACTTTGCATCTGTCGAATTTACATGAGATATTCTATTTATTCAGTATTTTAAATCAAATATGGACAATCCAGATCTTTAAACAAGGTTGCATAATGAAGTATAGAGTTTATGGGATTATTTAGATTTTATTTACTGATTTTTATGTGATTTAAATGGTTTAAAACATGTAATTTTCTGTTTTCTGGCCTGGCCTATTGGCCAGGCCCATTCTTATTTTTCCCTTTTTTTTTCCTGTTAGGCCTGGCCAGGTCCAAAAATGTAGGCCCGGGTTCTGCACCCGGGCCGACAGCCTAACCCCTTTTCTTTTTCTTTTTGTTTTTTTTTTGTGTGAGAGTCGCTTGGGCCCGGGCCAAAAATCTAAGCCCAGATTCTTTTTCTTATTTTTCTCCATAAATAAATACATTGATACATTTCCATATATATTTAATTTAGATTGTTAGGGTTTGGTTCTAAAATTTTTCATTGTGGAAGGAAATTTATTTATTTGCTTATTTATTTAATATGCAAACTATTTGATCCAACCAATTCTTTTTTTTTCTTTTTAATATTCCAGAATTTCCCACTTTTTATTTTTTTCCTTAAAGTTTTCTAAAATCTAATTGGGGTGATAATTTTATTACTTATATATGTTTTATTTAAACAAGGGTGATGTAGTAATGATTCCTGGAAAAATAAATCTAAGCATGGTAAATTCAATTTGATTCATTTTTTCATACATTTTATTTTATTTATATATATATTGGATGAGATCAAAATTCAAGACAAGGAGAAATTTAAACATGGTATATCATCAATTTATAATTCATTCAATTATCTAGATCTTAGGGGAATTTACGTTTTATAAGAGATTTTTTTTTACAGGATAGATTATTAAATTATAGTTCAATAATTTAATCTAGATAAGAATTCTTGTTGGAAAAAAAAAATCAAGTCATGACACTTTAAAATAAAATTTTTACTTCATAAAAATTTAAACCTACTTGGATAGATCCCCTTCATCTGCTCCTCAATCTCTAATCCTCGAACACGTTCTTTCATCGTGATCAGTTCCAAGAAGCGGTGAAGGGATGAGGAGGAATGCTGGGTTTAGATTTCTTTCTAACTATCGCTCTTTTCTTTCTTTTTTTTTTGTAAAGAACAGGATAAAAGAATTACGATAATATAATAGGATAGAATCTTTTAGATTAGAATTTTAGCAATCAGTTTGTTAAGATAAAAAATCAGGTTGTTAGGATATAAATCCCTAAAGATCTCTTGAGATCTTTTAGTTAGAAATTTGAATTTTAAATTTGACTTTGGGTTGTTTAAATAATTTAGCTCTCCTACTTAACACACGCCAATGTGGCATTATGGTTTAGGTATTAGGATTTAGTACAAAAGAACAGAGTTCGAGACTTGGCATAAACATATATATATATATATATATATATATATATATATATATATATATATATATATATATATATATATATTTAAGGTATTACAATATAAGAGTATTACATTCTACCCACCTAATAAGAAATTTCGTCCTCGAAATTTAAATTCAAGAGGAAGAAAGAAGTTACCTAATCGCCATGAAATAAGTGAGGATAGCGATCGCGAATAATGTCCTCTCGCTCCCACGTCACTTCTCCCGGAGATCGCCTGCCCCAAGACACCAGAACAAGTGGGATGATCTGCTTCTTCAGTTCTTTGGAAGTCCGGTCCAGAATAGCCATAGGTCTTTTAGTGTAGGATAAATCTGGCTGAAGCTCTAGCTCAGTATGATCCAAAACATGATTGTCATCTCAGACATACCTCCTCAACTGAGAAACATGGAAGACATCATGCACACCATCCAAAGATGGGGGTAATGCCAGTCTATAAGCCACTTCCCCCAGACGCTCCAGAACCTCAAAGAGTCCAATGAACCTGGGACTCAGCTTCCCCCGACTACAAATCTAATCACTCCTCTCGTTGGAGATATCTTCAAGAATACCTTAGCTCCAGCCTCGAACACCAGCAGCCTTCTGCTCAAATCCACCCATTGTTTCTGTCTATCCTGAGCTGCCTTGAGACGCTCGCGGATGACCTTAACTTTCTCCAGAGTCTGAACTATAATCTCGGGTCCCAACAGCCGCCTATCACCAATGTCGTCCCAACATAAAGGAGACCTACACTTCCTCCCATACAAGGCTTCAAAAGGCGCCATCTTAATACTAGCCTGGTAGCTGTTGTTATAAGCAAACTCCGCCAAGTGAAAATGATCCTCCCAAGATCCCTTGAAATCTAGCATGCATGCCCTCAACATGTCTTCGAGAATCTGAATCGTCCGCTCTGATTGTCCATCAGTCTGCGGATGATATGCAGCGCTGAACTTCAAGCGGATTCCCAAACTTTCCTGAAGACTTCTCCAAAGTGAGACAGAAAGCTAGTGTCTCTATCAGACACAATGCTGACTAGCAACACCATGAAGTCTCACACCTCCTGCTTGTACTTCTCTGCCAATAATTTCGTAGACTGTCCCAATCTGAAAGAAATAAAATGTGCTGACTTCGTGAGGCGATCCACTATAACTCATACTGCATTATTCCCCTTCTGGCTGCGAGGTAAAGCAGTGACAAAATCCATAGTGATGTGATCCCACTTCCATTCTGGAATTGGCAGAGGTTGAAGAAGTCCAGCTGTCCTTTGATGTTCTGCCTTCACCTGCTGACATACTAGGCACTTTGTCACATACCGAGCAATCTCCCTTTTCATCCCATGATACCAGTATGTTGCTTCAGGTCTTGGTACATCTTTGTTTCCCCAGGATGTATGGAATAAGCCGAGCTATGGGCTTCAGCCAGCACTTCTTGCCTAACCTCTCCCTTTGGTACACAAATTCTGTTACCAAAAAGGAGCGTCCCATCTGCATGGATCTGCATATCTGACCTAATCCCGGCTTCCACTTGTTCCCTGAATCCTTGCAACTTAAGATCTCCACTTTAAGCTTCCATGATCTTCTCCAATAAGATTGGTTGGATCTGTAAAATCATCATTTGGCTGGGAGATATTGCCCTGCTAATCACCCTCAGGTTCATTCGCCTCATCTCCTCGAATAATTTTCTCTGTTGAGTGATCTGCATAACTATAGACTCTTCCGGCTTTCTGCTCAAGCCATCTGGTACTACATTGATCTTTCCAGGGTGATACTGTAGATCAATATCGTAATCAGCCATCAACTCCAGCCATCTCCTCTGCCTCATGTTTAGTCCCTTCTGAGTGAAGATGTACTTCAAGCTCTTGTGATCGGTGTAGATCAGCACCTGGTCACCCAATAGATAGTGCCTCAAAATTTTCAAGGCGAAAATCACTGCTGCCAACTCCAGATCATGCGTAGGGTAGTTCTTCTCGTGGGACTTGAGTTGCCTCGATGCATATGCTATCACATGTCCATGTTGCATTAGCACACACCCCAATCCCTTCCCTGACGCATCGCTGTAAATGACCATACCACCAGTTCCATCAGGCATCTTCAAAATCGGAGCTATCATCAACTCTTCTTCAAATCTTCGAAAGCACTGGCACACTCTGCTGTCCATACATACTTCTCTCCCTTCTGGGTAAGCTTGATCAGAGGTCCCGCAATCCTTGAGAAATCTTGCACGAATCTCCGGTAGTATCCAGCTAACCCTAGAAAACTCCTAATTTCGGTTACTGATTTCGGGGTAGGCCAATCTTTCACTGCCTGAACTTTGCTGGGATCCACTGAGATGCCTTCTCCTGAAACAATATGCCCCAAAAATGCCACACTCTTAAGCCAGAATTCACACTTGCTTAGTTTGGCAAAGAGCTTCTCCTGCCGAAGTGTCTGCAACACGATTCTCAAGTGCTCAGCATGTTCTTCTTCGTTCTTAGAATAAATTAGAATATCATCAATGAATATTACTACAAATTTATCTAAGAATGGAGAGAACACCCGATTCATCAAATCCATAAAGATTGCTAGAGCATTGGTCACTCCAAATGGCATGACCAAGAACTCGTAATGACCATGACGAGTCCTAAAAGCCGTCTTCGGAATGTCCCCCTCGTTCACCTTCAGTTGATGATATCCAGACCGAAGGTCTAACTTCGAGAACACCTTAGCTCTAGTTAGTTGATCAAACAAGTCATCTATCCTAGGCAAAGGATATCTATTCTTGATAGTGACCTTGTTCAACTCCCGATAATCAATGCACACCCTTCTGCCACCATCCTTCTTCTTTACCAACAACACCGGTGCTCCCCAAGGTGAAACACTAGGCCTGATAAAGCCTTTATCCAAGTATTCCTACAGTTGCTTCTTCAATTCTGCTAGCTCCACCGGTGCCATCCGATATGGTGCTTTAGAAATAGGGGCATTACCTGGGATGACTTCGATAGCGAAGTCCAAGTTTCGATCTGGTGGAAGTCCTAGTAGATCTTCTGGAAACACATCTAAAAATTCCTCCACTACTGGTATCGGCTTCTCTTGAATTTCTGCAGTAGCATAGTCCCCTTGCTGCTTCTGTCTGGATGCCTTCGACTCCCCAATGAACTGGAACTCGGACTGGTATGGAATCCTGAAGATCACGCTCTTATTCTGGCAAAGATCACCGCATGATACTTACTAAGCCATGTCATGCCTAGGATCACATCATACCCACCCGTGTCTATCATAAACGTATCTGCCCTTAACTGCCTTCCGCAAACCTCCATAGAACAAGACTTACATACCCTACTAGTGGTTATAACCCCGTTCTCGGTACTAATTTCTCACTGTGTATCCATATCATTATAGGGTATAGCATGCATCATAACGAATCTTGTAGATATGTAGCATTGGGAAGCACCAGAATCAAATAACGATACAACTGGAATGGAATGAACCAGAATGGTACCTGCTACAACTTCCTTTGATGCCTCAGCTTGTTTTGCAGTCAGGTTGAGAGCTTGGCCTCTTCCACGTCCAGTTCCTGCCCTCCTCTGGGCCTGTTCGAACACCTGTCGCTGTGAAGGAAGTGGAGCTCCTCTACCTGCGGGCACCGGGTTCCTCTTAACTGCTTCTGATGCTGAAGGGGCCGGCATGATACTTCTCTGCTTATTGAATGGATAGGCTGCCACCAGATGATCTTTAGACCCACTGTTGGCCCAAAGGCCTTCCACCCTAGTTTTGATGATGATTAACTCATGTAGTTATGTTTAATAATAATCTTGTGGTGTTTAAGTTTCAGATTCATTAACCAAGATATTATTTGATGATTAGCTTCTACAAGGAGTTTAGAAGCTTTTCATAGTGATTCCAGGGCTCAAGCTTCAAGATCACTCATTGCCTATCCCATGGATGGAGTTTTGGAGCAAGTCAACTTGAAGATGAAGGTCATCAAGAAGACTTAGGTATCCATAGTTTAGATAGTGTGTTTAGATCCATTTGTAAAGCTTAGTATAGTTGATATGCTCAAGTGCACTAACACACACGTTTTATGTTTTGGATTTGGTTTTCATGAATAGTAGATCAAAACAAGTTTACTTTATTTCTATGTATATTAGATATGTTCTAGATATACATACATGCTTTAAACTTGCTAGACAAACTTATTTTGACTTTCCTATTCATGTATTGAAAAATCAAGTTTGATAAAAATACAAGTGTTGGTTTTGATAAAATTTGCAAGACTCAAAAATGAATTGATATGATTGATATATGTCTTGAAATTTTTATCACTTGTTTATGTTTCAATATAAAATGTTAAAACAAGTTTTATGGGATTTTCAGAAAAGATAAAAGATTTTTATAAAATATTTTTCCCAGTTTTTCTGACCCAGGTTTGTGCTGACAGGCCGGTCGGTCGACCCAGACGGTCGACCGCACCATGGGGCCGGTCGACCCCAAGGGTCGACCGACGTGCACAGACTTGTGCACGTCTGGCAGACACAAATCCGGTCGACCGTACGGGTCAACCGAGTCTGAGAGCAGAGCTCTCTGTTTGTTTGGGTCGACCGGGCCGGTCGACCGTGGTTGCCCAACGGTCACATTTCTGATCGTTGGCGGTCGACTCGGCCGGTCAACCGTCAGCCTGTCAGGCTGCCACATCAGCCTAACGGCTAGTTTTCTGATGGGCCTATATAAACCCCATTTCTTTGGGATTTTGGCCAAGGTTTTTAGAAGAGAAAAATACCCAGTTTTCCTGAGTTTAAAACAAGTTTTTAAAAAGAGTTTTTGGTCTTTAAACTTCTCATCTTTATTGTTTTGGGTTTTTGGAAAATCAAAGAAAATTAGGGTTTTGGGAGATTGTATTGATTTTCATTTTCTATCATTTACAAGAGATTTCCCTAATAGTTTTTCTTTGTTTCTTGTTTTCAAAAACACCTTAGTTTCCACACTTGAGCTTATCTTCTATCCTAATCTATTTAGGATCTTGTTTTGTGGAAAAGAGAGAAAAGAGAAGTGTTTGAGGTTAAGCCTCTAAGTTGTAAACCCTCCTTGCTTTTGTGTATCCCTCTTTGGTAGAGGTTGATCGGAGTGGTATTGGTTTTGATCCCTCTTCGGTAGAGGTGATTGTGTTGGTTGTATTGCCTACGGGCCTTATCCCTCTTCGGTAGAGGTGGATTGTGGTTGTATAGCCTCGGTGGCTTTGTGTAATACCCCTCTCCCGGAATACGTGCTTAGTTACGTATTCAGTCTTTCGATCGTATTTTCCGATTTACCTTCCGTAATTGATCAATTTTAATTTCAAATATCATTTTCCAATATTTTAGATTTTATGTGATTTTCTGGAATTTTCTGGAATTAAAATGAATTTCTCCGAAACCGGTGTCGGCCAGTGCCGCTGACCGATTTCCGAATTTTTTATCTTCCAAACAGTTAGGAATTTTTAGGAAGTCCTTTAGACTTTATTGCTTAGAATCATATTTCTTACTTATACACTTTTTCTGAGAATTTTATGAATTTATGAAAATTCTTTCGGAGTCGGTAAATAACTGATTCCGGGATTTTTAATTTTAAAACTATACAGTATTTCTTCAAACGAATTTCACCATGAGTCTTCAAATATTATTCTTGATTTTTGGTAAAATTTTCAGATCATTCCGAGATACTTGAATTTCGGGCATTTTTTCAATTATTGCAAATTCCATTTTCCACCTCATGTGCCACCTCATTTCCCACTCACCCTTCACCTAACCCCACTCACTCTCTCTCCTTCCCATGGCTGGCCAAGTGGCCAAGTGAGGGACACCTCACCCCCCTTCTTTTGCAAGAAAACCCCTCACATCCACCTTAATTCCACTCCCTTACAAAAATCCCAACCTATATATGCATTTCCATTTGCAATTTTCCCCTTTTTTCTCATTTCTTCAACAAGAGAAGAATTCTCTCAAGATCTCCTTCTTCCTCAAGCAAAAACCCTAACTCCAAGAACCCAATCTCTTCACCTCCACCTCAAGATCCCAAGGGTTTCTTCTAGGGCTTCATCAAAGACTTCAACTTCAACCACTACTCCCAAAAGCAACACCAAGAGCAATTCTTCAACTCAAGCTTCAACAACAAGTGTGGATTGAAGCCACCATCTCCATCCTTGGATCAAGTCCCAATTAAACCTATCCTTGTGAGTATCTTTACTCACCAAGACCTAGATTAACCTCTATTTACTTGTGATAGTAATTCTTGTAAAATGGTCCCATAAAAATCCTATTTTTAGGTCATCAACACTCAAATCCAACCTTTCCATGTAAGCAAATTACTCATCAAGGCTAGTCCCTGTTCTGGTGTACTTGTATTGATAGATCAGGTCCCCTAACAACATAAAAATCCTATTTTTAGACTGATAGAACCAACCAAAGTGAAATCTGATTTTTCTGCCTTAACAGTAGCAGATTCCAGAGGATCGGTCGACCGGCAGTCGACCGATCACTCTACCGATGTGCACAGCGTGCACAGTTTTGAGCTGGCGATCGACTGGCAGTCGACCGACCACTCGACCGGCTTAGGGAATTAGTGTGGACCAGTCGACCGGCAGTCGACCGGCCAAAACCTGGAGCTCACGGCATCTGCACGGTCGACCGGCAGTCGACCGGGAGCCGACCGCCAGTTATATCCCCAGTCGACCGGCAGTCGACCGGAAGTCGACCGACAGCCTAATTCTGGGCCAGTTTTCTGACTCCTTTCCTTTTTAATTTCCGACCTTTCCCTGATATTTGTATACTGTTTTAGCTTTGTTTATGCTTCATACCTGTACTGCATGACTTGTTACCTGATAGATCTTGCCTTATTATGCTTCATGACTCATGTTACATATTGCTATTCCATAACTTGTTAAATGTGAAGTATCACCACCCCTTCATGCTATCACTGAAACACCAAGCATGATATACCCGACTTATTATATAAAATAGACCAACTTACATTGGGGTCAGGGGAAATATGCGGATATCGATATGTGTTCGTGTTTACAGTGGTTTTAGGTATATTGTACAATTATGTTCCGGTCTAACCTGTGGTACTCCAGGGGACCGAGGGGAGTGCTTGCTCCCTTTCCTGTTTACTGTCATGACAAGGGCATACATAAGACCCTCCTGTTAGGCCTTGCGGCTGGTTCCGTCTTCAAGCAACGGAACACCCTGGACCGTGGTCCCGGGCATGCACGGGACCCACTGTAAACATAGTTCGTCGATACAACCGCTGTTTCCAATAACAACCTTGTTTCACTAGGATATGGATCTATGTGCTCTGGGACGCTGGGTCACATAGCTAGATATCACAGTAAGACAAGTAATAATAATAAGACGTTAATTGTAGATTTGTTGCATATGATCTTACCTTATTGAGTTTGCATCGCTTGTTATTCATTGCTATTTATTGCAACTTCATTGTCTTTATTCATGATCCTCATGTCACTTGACTATCTTTTATTTGTTATTATATGTCTTGACCCTTTGGATTTGCATATTCAGATTCTGAGGCTTGGAACGAAGTGGAGCCTTCCACAGAGGACCGGCTTATCTTTGTGAGCAGGCTGACCGGCTCTAGTCCTATCGTGCTCGACTCTTCCTTTTGGTTCACGGGATCTCCATCCATTTCGTGAGCGTTTTTGTATTTTTGGTTGTATATTGTTCTTTTGGACTTGGGTTGTGATAAGGGACACTTGTAAAGTGATATTGCTTATCATAACTTGTATAACTTTGTATTTATATTTTGTAAGTTGGCATATGAATATACCACGCTGTGTGTTGTACTCTGATACTTGTTGTACTTAATGCTTAGCGTATATACGTGGGGGCACTATCTGACCTACGTATATGCGTTGCAGTGACGTCCCCGTATCCGTGGGATCGGGGCGTTACAGGTTGGTATCAGAGCCTAGGCTCTCAAACCTAAAAGTACAATCAAGTGACAAATTCTAGTAATTTGCTAATGCCAACTACAATGTACAAAGTTGTCTAGTCCTCCTTAATTCCATCCTTGATTCATTTCCTCGTATCCTAAACTCCTTTCCATTGTTTCTAATTCCAGATCTTATCCCTTTCGGTATGGAGAGGCGATCGGGTCGTAACAACGTCGGGCAAGTACCGAATGGACCCGTAGGAGGGGAGAGTGCTGATATCCTGAGGGTCATTCAGACCATGATGGAGAACCAGCAGCAGCAGACTGAGCTCCTCAGGCAGGAGTTGGCAGCCCCAAAGGAGCAAAGGCCTGGGAACGTGTCAGATTTCCGGCGGCTACAACCGCCATCTTCACGGGAGTCGAGAAACCATTGGATGCTGAACAATGGTTGACAGACACCACTGATTTGCTGAACGCCGCCCGAGTGCCTAAGGAGAACCAAGTGGAGGTTGCCAAGATTCAGCTGAAGGACATAGCCCGGACTTGGTGGTTGGCCGAAGAGGCCAGATTGGAGAAGCCTGTCTCCTGGGATACTTTCTCCAAGAGCTTCTACAGTCGATTCTTCCCTGCTACTGCTCAGAAGGACATGGAGGAGCAGTTCATCAGACTACAGCAAGGGAACAAGTCCGTGGATGAGTATGCCGCGGAGTTTCTCAGACTGAGCCGCTTTGCCCCGTACATGGTGACGGATGGGGAGAAGAGGGCAAGCAGGTTTCAGCAAGGTCTGCAGATGGACATACAGGTCCTCTTGATGCCCCAGCAGCTGAAGACCTATTCAGAGGTTCTCACCATCGCTCGAGAGGTGGAGCGTGGGTTAGAGAAGAAGCAGGAGGATCAGATGAAGAACCAGGCCATGAAGAGGCCGTTTGTACCGGTGGGTAGAGGAGGACCGTCCAGAGCGGCGAAGGTCCAGGCTAGGCAGCCATTCAGAGCAGTTCCTTACCAGATGGCTCGACCAGGTCTTATCTGCAACTTTTGCCAGAAACCAGGACACTCCCAGCAGTATTGCCGGAGGGCAAACGGATTGTGTTTGGTGTGTGGAGCACGAGACCATGCCGTAGAGACCTGTCCACACAGGAGAATGGGGTTTGCTAACCAAACCTTGCCGGCATCTCAAGAGCAGTATGGGCAGAGGGTACTACCAGGGCCAGTGGGGCAGAGGAACCAGGGACCAGTGATGAGGAGAGCTCTTCCCCTTCCTCCACCGCATGTTGCTCGCCCAGTGCAGAGAGGAGCCAGGACAGCAGCAGGGCGTGGTAGAGGTCAGGCCTACAACCTGACAGCAGAGGAGGCTGAGGCTTCAGAGGAGGTGATTACAGGTAACATCAGAGTTCATTCAATACCTGTTCTCGCTCTCTTCGATTCAGGTGCATCCCACTGTTATATCTCCGATCATTTTGTAGCTTTACAATCTATACCTGTTAAGGCTTTAGACCGCAAGTGGGAGATAAGTACAGGGAATGGGGTAGTTATATCTTCTAGAGTTTGTGCTGACTGTCCAGTGGAACTTTGTGAGAAGATCTTGGCCATAGATATGCTCGTACTAGACACCAAGGGGTACGACGTAATCTTAGGCATGACCTGGCTCAGTCAGTACTATGCAGTGATTGATTGTAGAGAAAGGAAGATCTATTTCAGAATCCCACATCAGCCGGAGTTCCAGTTTAGTGGAGAGGTGAAGCCTGCTAAGAAGAAGATTCGGATGACCACTTCGGAGGTTCAGAAGGGAGTGCCAGTGTGGGATGAATTTCCAGAAGTCTTTGCTGAGATTTCAGGACTTCCACCGGAGAGGATAGTGGAGTTCTCCATTGATACAGTTCCAGGGACAGCCCCTATATCTAAGGCTCCGTACAGGATGGCACCGACGGAGTTGGAGATCTTGAAGAAGCAACTACAGGAATATTCAGACAAGGGACTGATTCGACCAAGCACTTCACCATGGGGCGCTCCAGTGCTATTGGCGAATAAGAAGGATGGTGGTAGGAGGCTTTGTATTGATTATAGAGAATTGAACAAAGTCACTATCAAGAACAAGTATCCCTTGCCCAGGATTGATGATTTGTTTGATCAGCTTCATGGAGCCCGTGTATTTTCTAAGTTAGATTTGCAGTCGGGTTACCATCAGCTGAGGGTGAAGAAGGAGGATGTTCCGAAGACGGCATTCAGGACCCGATATGGCCACTATGAGTTCCTGGTTATGCCTTTCGGAGTCACAAATGCCCCTGCAGTTTTCATGGACTTGATGAACCGAGTGTTCTCCCCTTACCTGGATCAGTTTGTAGTTGTATTTATAGATGACATTCTGATCTATTCAAAGAATTATAAGGAGCATGCAGAGCACTTGAGAATTGTGTTGCAGACCCTTCAGCAGGAGCAGCTTCATGCCAAAAGGAGCAAGTGTGAATTCTGGTTGGACAGCATAGCTTTCCTTGGACACATAGTTTCAGCAGAAGGAATTTCAGTTGATCCTAGTAAAGTCCAGGCAGTGAAGAATTGGCCAGTTCCGAAGACGGTGACTGAGATAAAGAGCTTTCTTGGACTAGCCGGATATTACAGGCGCTTTGTCCAGGATTTCTCTAGACTTGCAGCTCCGTTGACCAGGCTCACCAGAAAGGGGGAGAGATACATATGGACAGTAGAGTGTGATGCAGCATTTGAGCAGTTGAAGCAGAGGCTTATTTCAGCTCCAATCTTGAGGACTCCTTCAGGAAGAGGAGGGATGGTCATTTTCTGTGATGCATCAGGTAAAGGCCTGGGGTGTGTGCTTATGCAACATGATCATGTTATAGCATATGCATCTAGGCAATTGAAGCCTCATGAGAGGAATTACCCAACTCATGACTTGGAGTTGGCAGCTGTGATATTTGCTTTGAAGATCTGGAGACACTACCTTCTGGGAGACAAAGTGTTGATATACACAGATCACAAGAGCCTCAAGTATATTTTCTCACAGAAGGAGTTGAATATGAGGCAGAGGAGGTGGTTGGAGCTTATGGCGGACTACGATATTGACTTGCAGTATCATCCAGGCAAAGTCAATACCGTTCCAGATGCACTGAGCAGGATGCCAGAGAACAGAGTGCTAGTCCACCTCACGCAGCAGAGGGAGTTGATTCAGGAGTTCATCAGATTGGATTTGATGTTAGTGCAAGGAGGTGATAAGGCCGGGCAGTTCATGGCTTTACAGATCCAGTCATCATTAATAGAGGAGATCAAGGAAACTCAGAAGGAGGACCCCAGATTGCAGACATTCAGAGCTCAGGTGGAGGCTGGATTGAGGTCGGATATCTGCATTCACCCAGATGGTGTATTGTATTTTGGAGATAGACTTTGTGTTCCCCAAGGAGAAGTCAGACAGAAGATTTTGGAGGAAGCACACAGTTCAGCTTATTCTATACACCCTGGGGGAAACAAGATGTACCAGGACCTGAAGAAGCACTTTTGGTGGAATGCTATGAAGAGAGAGATAGCCCAGTTTGTTGCCAAGTGCTTGGTTTGCCAGCAGATAAAGATCGAGCACCAGAGACCAGCTGGACTTCTTCAACCTTTGCCGATACCCGAATGGAAGTGGGAGCACATCACCATGGATTTTGTGACGGCATTGCCTCGGAGTCCCAGGGGTAATAATGCTGTGTGGGTAATAGTTGATCGCCTCACCAAGTCAGCTCACTTCATACCATTCAGGGTAGGCCAGTCGACAGAGGTTCTGGCAGACAAGTATATGAAGGAGATAGTTCGTCTGCATGGAGTTCCAGTTAGTATTGTATCAGATAGAGACACCAGATTCAGATCTCATTTCTGGGAGAGTCTCCAAGAGAGTCTGGGAACTCGTCTGAAATTCAGTACTTCTTACCATCCTCAGACAGACGGGCAATCTGAGAGGACTATCCAGATCCTTGAAGATATGTTGAGGGCTTGCATGATTGACTTCGGAGGATCATGGGAAGACCATCTTCACTTGGCTGAGTTTTCATATAACAACAGCTATCAGGCAAGTATTAAGATGGCACCCTTTGAGGCATTGTATGGAAGGAAGTGCAGATCACCGATCTGTTGGGATGAAGTCGGTGAGAGGAGTCTTTTGGGACCAGAGATCCTGATGCAGACGACAGAGAAAGTCAGGGTTATCAGAGATCATCTCAGGGCTGCTCAGAGCAGACAGAAGAGTTGGGCAGACACTCTAAGGGGCCATTGGAGTTCCAGACCGGAGACCATGTGTTCTTGAAGATATCACCTACCAAGGGTGTAATCCGGTTCGGTACACGTGGTAAGCTAAGTCCGAGGTATATCGGCCCATTCGAGATCCTGGATCGTGTGGGAGATGTGTCTTATAGATTGGCGTTGCCGCCATCTTTGGACGGGGTGCATAATGTCTTCCATGTGTCTCAGTTGAGGAAGTATGTCAGGGATGACAGCCATATTCTGGATCATTCCGAGCTGGAGCTACTACCGGATTTATCATACCAAGAGCAGCCGATGGCCATTCTGGATAGGAGTGTCAAGACACTGAAGAACAGAGCTATTCCATTAGTATTGGTGTCTTGGAACAGGCATGCGCCAGGAAAGGCCACTTGGGAACGAGAGGACGTTATCCGGGAGCGTTATCCCCAACTTTTCACATCCTGATTTGGTATGACTCTTTCCTTCTACCCTTCTTTCCCGTTATCTTTCCTTGTATACGTATCTATCTGTTGCTTTTCCTGTTATCTTTCACCTTATGAAATTTCGAGGACGAAATTTTTGTAAGGTGGGTAGATTGTAATACCCCTCTCCCGGAATACGTGCTTAGTTACGTATTCAGTCTTTCGATCGTATTTTCCGATTTACCTTCCGTAATTGATCAATTTTAATTTCAAATATCATTTTCCAATATTTTAGATTTATGTGATTTTCTGGAATTTTCTGGAATTAAAATGAATTTCTCCGAAACCGGTGTCGGCCAGTGCCGCTGACCGATTTCCGAATTTTTTATCTTCCAAACAGTTAGGAATTTTTAGGAAGTCCTTTAGACTTTATTGCTTAGAATCATATTTCTTACTTATACACTTTTTCTGAGAATTTTATGAATTTATGAAAATTCTTTCGGAGTCGGTAAATAACTGATTCCGGGATTTTTAATTTTAAAACTATACAGTATTTCTTCAAACGAATTTCACCATGAGTCTTCAAGTATTATTCTTGATTTTTGGTAAAATTTTCAGATCATTCCGAGATACTTGAATTTCGGGCATTTTTTCAATTATTGCAAATTCCATTTTCCACCTCATGTGCCACCTCATTTCCCACTCACCCTTCACCTAACCCCACTCACTCTCTCTCCTTCCCATGGCTGGCCAAGTGGCCAAGTGAGGGACACCTCACCCCCCTTCTTTTGCAAGAAAACCCCTCACATCCACCTTAATTCCACTCCCTTACAAAAAATCCCAACCTATATATGCATTTCCATTTGCAATTTTCCCCTTTTTTCTCATTTCTTCAACAAGAGAAGAATTCTCTCAAGATCTCCTTCTTCCTCAAGCAAAAACCCTAACTCCAAGAACCCAATCTCTTCACCTCCACCTCAAGATCCCAAGGGTTTCTTCTAGGGCTTCATCAAAGACTTCAACTTCAACCACTACTCCCAAAAGCAACACCAAGAGCAATTCTTCAACTCAAGCTTCAACAACAAGTGTGGATTGAAGCCACCATCTCCATCCTTGGATCAAGTCCCAATTAAACCTATCCTTGTGAGTATCTTTACTCACCAAGACCTAGATTAACCTCTATTTACTTGTGATAGTAATTCTTGTAAAATGGTCCCATAAAAATCCTATTTTTAGGTCATCAACACTCAAATCCAACCTTTCCATGTAAGCAAATTACTCATCAAGGCTAGTCCCTGTTCTGGTGTACTTGTATTGATAGATCAGGTCCCCTAACAACATAAAAATCCTATTTTTAGACTGATAGAACCAACCAAAGTGAAATCTGATTTTTCTGCCTTAACAGTAGCAGATTCCAGAGGATCGGTCGACCGGCGGTCGACCGATCACTCTACCGATGTGCACAGCGTGCACAGTTTTGAGCTGGCGGTCGACTGGCAGTCGACCGACCACTCGACCGGCTTAGGGAATTAGTGTGGACCAGTCGACCGGCAGTCGACCGGCCAAAACCTGGAGCTCACGGCATCTGCACGGTCGACCGGCAGTCGACCGGGAGCCGACCGCCAGTTATATCCCCAGTCGACCGGCAGTCGACCGGAGGTCGACCGACAGCCTAATTCTGGGCCAGTTTTCTGACTCCTTTCCTTTTTAATTTCTGACCTTTCCCTGATATTTGTATACTGTTTTAGCTTTGTTTATGCTTCATACCTGTACTGCATGACTTGTTACCTGATAGATCTTGCCTTATTATGCTTCATGACTCATGTTACATATTGCTATTCCATAACTTGTTAAATGTGAAGTATCACCACCCCTTCATGCTATCACTGAAACACAAGCATGATATACCCGACTTATTATATAAAATAGACCAACTTACATTGGGGTCAGGGGAAATATGCGGATATCGATATGTGTTCGTGTTTACAGTGGTTTTAGGTATATTGTACAATTATGTTCCGGTCTAACCTGTGGTACTCCAGGGGACCGAGGGGAGTGCTTGCTCCCTTTCCTGTTTACTGTCATGACAAGGGCATACATAAGACCCTCCTGTTAGGCCTTGCGGCTGGTTCCGTCTTCAAGCAACGGAACACCCTGGACCGTGGTCCCGGGCATGCACGGGACCCACTGTAAACATAGTTCGTCGATACAACCGCTGTTTCCAATAACAACCTTGTTTCACTAGGATATGGATCTATGTGCTCTGGGACGCTGGGTCACATAGCTAGATATCACAGTAAGACAAGTAATAATAATAAGACGTTAATTGTAGATTTGTTGCATATGATCTTACCTTATTGAGTTTGCATCGCTTGTTATTCATTGCTATTTATTGCAACTTCATTGTCTTTATTCATGATCCTCATGTCACTTGACTATCTTTTATTTGTTATTATATGTCTTGACCCTTTGGATTTGCATATTCAGATTCTGAGGCTTGGAACAAAGTGGAGCCTTCCACAGAGGACCGGGCTTATCTTTGTGAGCAGGCTGACCGGCTCTAGTCCTATCGTGCTCGACTCTTCCTTTTGGTTCACGGGATCTCCATCCATTTCGTGAGCGTTTTTGTATTTTTGGTTGTATATTGTTCTTTTGGACTTGGGTTGTGATAAGGGACACTTGTAAAGTGATATTGCTTATCATAACTTGTATAACTTTGTATTTATATTTTGTAAGTTGGCATATGAATATACCACGCTGTGTGTTGTACTCTGATACTTGTTGTACTTAATGCATAGCGTATATACGTGGGGGCACTATCTGACCTACGTATATGCATTGCAGTGACGTCCCCGTATCCGTGGGATCGGGGCGTTACACTTTGTAAGGATTGAGAGAGGAGTTAGGTACTCCTATAGTGGATTGGAAATCCTACACGGTGGTGTAGGCGGGGATGTAGAGCTAGGGGCTCGAACCTCGAAACATATCTTGTCTTAGCGTTTGATCCAATATCTCTCAACTCACTCTCTCTCTTTACATTGTGCAAAGCATCATTCATAACTTCATATCATATTTGCTTGTGTTGAGCATAATTCATATTGCCATATCATATCTATTTGCTTGTGTTGTCCTTGCATTAATTCACATTGCTTATTCATTATATGCTTGGATTGCTGGTGTGTGTGCCTCACTTATACTTAACCACAAGAGCTTCACATAGCACCTCAACCCATTCAAGGGGAATCAAGAGGAGTTAGTCCAGAGCCCTTCACGGGGAATTCGGCTACACTTGTGCGTTGTATTAAGTGTGTTGCAAGATTTGTTTTAAGCTTCCGCATTTAGAGCACTTAGTTCACTAGATTAGCACTTGCACCTATTAACCCCCCCCCCCTCTAGGTGTTTTTCACCCACAACTCAAGAATTGTCGGTTTGCCCATCTACATTCCTTCCGTCCGTGCCCTGGTTTCTGACAGAATCCACAAATCATTGTCGGTGGGGAAGGACTGAAAGGACGCTTGCTCTGTAAGGCATTACTAGGTCTGGTTATGGGTCCCCTGGAACTCTGGTCGAAAGGACGCTTGAATGGCCTCGTCTGCAATCTGCTCCTGCTCTCTTTTTCCATCACCTGCTCCAGACCACGATCAGCTCCGAGAACCTGACAGTAAGTCCTCAATTGCTGTGTGACCAAAAATTTCTGAATGTCCAGCCTCAGTCCTTGCTGGAATCCGTTTGCCCGGTCTTCATCTTCTGCTACCATATATGAAGCGAACCGGCTTAGCCTCAGGAACTCTGCAGTATACTCATCCACCGTCCGACTCCCTTGTCGTAAGTTAATGAATTGCTGCTCCATCTCCCTCCTAGCAGTCTTCGGGAAGAACCGCTCATAGAAGCTCTCTGAGAACCTCTCCCATGTGACTGGCTTCTCCAATCGTTCCTCCTCAGCGAGCCACCATGTTCGAGCTACATCAGTCATTTGGACCTTGACTACTTCCACCTGATCTTCCGCCGGAACACGAGCTGCATTCAAGAGATTGGTCATATCAACAAACCATTGCTCTGCTTCCAACGACTTTTCTGTACCGGTAAAAGTGGCTGGCTGCAACCTCCTGAAGTCTGAAATGTTCTCGCGTTTTGGTCCCCGAGGAGTCGTAGACCTCTCCCTGGCCTCCGTGGCTGTCTGTTGTGCTGCCATCAACCCATCCCGAAGAAGTGCTGTCTGCTGCTGCTGTAGCTGTAATTCTACCAGGCCCCAGAGTACTCCCATCAAATCAGTGGAATCTTCACGAGCAGCGATGCGGGAGGAGGGAAGTCGTTGAGCCATGACTCTGAAAATAATATAAAAATATTAATCAAAAATATGGTGGACATACTTGTACTTGTAGCTGGATTATCAAATCTTGTACTGTCAGTAAGAGCCTGACTATTTACATAATTATACACTTGAATAACCTGACTCTGATACCAAAGAAATCCTGTCACGCCCCGCAATCATAATACTCATAAAAGGGGTACGTAACGAGAGTCGACGACGTATTTTCAAAACAAATACGTTAAGCCTCAGTACATTAATTCAAATAAGACAAGGTTTATCAATTATTCCAGTTAGAAGAAATCAAATACATAATGTCACCAAAGGTTTCACTTATTACAACATAATGAAATCATAGAAAACAAAACCATAAAAATCTCTCACATATGAGGATAGAAAAGATCTGTCTATTGGAGATCAGCAAGGTGCTCGAAGTACTCCTGCTCCCGCAGAGTCTCTGAATCAGAACCTGAGCAAGCAAACTCAGGGTCGTCAATAGCGACCTGAATGAGTGATAAAAAGAGGGAATATAATGCAATATGCAGAATCTAGCAACACATGCATAATCAAGTATAGTTATCATACTATTGTCTAGCATATATGATTCATGATAAAGCACAGTGATATACATTATATAACCATTTATTACTAGAATCGATCCTATGTAAAGTCATGTGTCAAGATGTCTTATGTATGTCTATTCTTATTGTCTAGTTATTTGAAACCGATAGTTGGAGACGGTAATTCGTGTTTTAGGTGGGTTCTGTACATATCCGGAACCACGGCCCAATCACCTGGCGCTGAACCAGGTCCTACCGCTAGGTAGTCAATATCAATAACTAAAACAATGTGTCAATAACAATAACAATATGAACAAAATGGGATGTCAGTCATTCCCCGAAACCCTACAGTGGAACCGTATTTTGGCTGCGCAACCTATATCCTAAGTCCACCCAAAATACCAACACCATCTCCTTTATCAATTTCCCCATCCCCAGGTGTAGGTTATCAAATGATTATGTCATCTAAGTTACTGGATATGAACAATAACAATAACAATGATTATGTGACAATAAAACAATGTCTTACCCAGTGACAATAGTAACATGATCTCCTTTTTTTTTTCAATGTTCTTATAATCCAATACGATATGATCACTCCTACTATATAGTCAATATATAATATAGAATTCAGTATCACATTCTTTTTCTGCAATTTCTAACAATTTCGATTACTTTTCAATAAATAACAATTCACATTATAAATAATTTCTACTTCTATTAAATATTCAATAAATTCTAATCAAAAGTAATTTAGAGATTCCAGAAAATAACAATCTATTTATGCAACATTAATGTTTATAATCTTATAATTCTCTGAACAACTTCTAAGTTCTAGAAATGTAACAATCAATTTACTAAATCAACCATTCAATAACAGCAACAATAACATCCTAAAATAAACAAAATGATATATATACATATATATATATATATATTATATATATATATATATATATATATATATATATATATATATATATAGTGAGTACAAGAACACTCACCTGGACTAATCGCACGTCCAAACACCAATTTGAAGAATCTACATTAATATATATTCGAATTAGAATTTATCGAAGTTTGCATATGTCGAATTTACATGAAATATTCTATTTATTCAGTATTTTAAATCAAATATGGACAATCTAGATCTTTAAACAAGGTTGCATAACGAAGTATAGAGTTTATTCACTGATTTTTGTGTGATTTAAATGGTTTAAAACATGTAATTTTCTTTTTTTTGGCCTGGCCTATTGGCCAGGTCCATACTTATTTTTCCCTTTTTTTTCTGTTAGGCCTGGCCTGGTCCAAAAATGTAGGCCCGGGTTCTGCACCCGGGCCGATAGCCCAACCCCTTTTTCTTTTTCTTTTTTTTGTGTGAGAGTGGCTTGGGCCCGGGCCAAAAATCTAAGCCCAGATTCTTTTTCTTATTTTTCTCCATAAATAAATACATTGATACATTTTCATATATATTTAATTTAGATTGTTAGCGTTAGGTTCTAAAATTTTTCTTTGTGAAAGGAAATTTATTTATTTTCTTATTTATTTAATATGCAAACTATTTGATCCAAACCAATTCTTTTTTTTTCTTTTTAATATTCCAGAATTTCCCACTTTTTATTTTTTTCCCCTTAAAGTTTTCTATAATCTAAATGGGGTGATAATTTTATTACATATATTTTTATTTAAACAAGGGTGATGTAGTAATGATTCCTGGAAAAATAAATCTAAGCATGGTAAATTAAATTTGATTCATTTTTTCATACAATTTATTTTATATATATATATATATATATATATATATATATATATATATATATTGGATGAGATCAAAATTCATGACAAGGAGAAATTTAAACTTGGTATATCATCAATTTATAATTCATTCAATTATCTAGATCTTAGGGTAATTTACGTTTTATAAGAGATTTTTTTTACATAATAGATTATTAAATTCTAGTTCAACAATTTAATCTACATAAGAATTCTTGTTGGAAAATAAGAAAACAAATCAAGTCATGACACTTTAAAATAAAATTTTTACTTCACAAAAATTTAAACCTACTTGGATAGATCCCCTTCGTCTGCTCCTCAATCTCCAAGCCTCGAACACGTTCTTTCGTCGCGATCAGTTCCAAGAAGCGGTGAAGGGATGAGGAGGAATGCTGGGTTTGGATATCTTCCTATTGCTCTTTTCTTTCTTTTTTTTTTTTGTAAAGAAACAGGATAAAAGAGTTACGGTAATATAATAGGATAGAATCTTTTAGATTAGGATTTTTAGCAATCAGTTTGTTAAGATAAGAATCCAACTCGTTAAGATAAAAAATCAGGATGTTAGGATATAAATTCCTAAAGATCTCTTGAGATCCTTCAGTTAGAAATTTGAATTTTAAATTTGACTTTGGGTCGTTTAAATAATTTAGCTCTCCTACTTAACCACACGCCAATGTGGCATTATGGTTTAGGTATTAGGATTTAGTACAAAGGAACAGAGTTTGAGACTTGGCATAAACATATATATATATATATATATATATATATATATATATATATATATATATATATTAAGGTATTACAAAACAAGAGTATTACAAAAACAATTTTTGAAACCAACTTATTTTCATTTTCCAATTCATTATTTGAAACAAAGAACTTTTTCTTTTCTTGAACAAAGAAGCCGCATCAAGCTTTCATCGCTCTCCCTCCTTGTGGATACGACCCGCATAGCCACTGCGCTACTACAGAAGAATCGCAAAAATAGTAACATCAACCCGCACTCTTTTTACTTATTCTTGTGCTTGCTTTTTGGCGATCACTAAGGTAGTTGACTGTATAACTAAGGGGAGTTGTATCCCCACTGACTATGTGAAGAGTAGTGATGATTGTTCCAGTCTTATTTATAGTATTGAGACTGGGACATATATTGATTCAGATAAAACCAATCCGGCATACTTGGTTGGCTAAAGTTATGATATGCCAGGTTGTTAATATCCGAGTCAAAAGAGGTCGGGTGAAATATTGATCACTATTTGCATATGAATAATTGTAATTATAATCCATATCACCATGATGTAAAAAACAAAAAAAACAAAAACATGCAAACAAACAAACAAATAAAAAAAAAAATCTAGCCTAAGTTAGGATAAACCTTTGGCCTAGATGACTCCTAACTTGTTAGACTGTCTATAGGGGATATATTGCAGAATCTAACCACAAGTTAATCGGCCAGGTAAGGATAAGATCAGTAGGAGGTATTCGAGTCAAAACAACGGGCCTAATTATTCCAAACCACTAATCTTTTGGGGTTTCGACCTTAATCCCCAATCTTAAACACCGATTTGGTAAGAGTCAACTTCTAACAACTTCCCCTTAGGTCAGTCTCCAATTTAAGTCTGAGATGTCCCTAGGACCAACGTCTACTCAGTTTTAGTTAGGCTTGGGTTAGTGAGTGATGAGATTGTTTGTGGGCTTAGGGAGGGTAATGACTTCCCCACCTTATCTTGTTTATAGGACACGCCCTTAGTTCAGTATAGTGCAGTGTGCAAGTATATAGAAAAAGTAACACTAACGCAATTTTTCATACAAGAATGAACCTTATACTAAATGCTATGCACACATATATTTACTCCAGCACTTTCAACAGTAATGTAAAAGATAAATGAATTAGGCACATTCCTAAATGCAAGTCTAAACCATTTTTAACATTTACAAACAATCACTTTACTGTTGAATTAAATACGGTGTGCAAAATAAATTAATAAGAAATTCTAACACATGCAGAAGCTCTATTTTTGCAGTGTGAAAGCACCTGCAAAAAAATCAATTAGTAGTCCATCATAAATGTCGTAGAAACACGGCTTTTGCCGCGTTTGCATGACACAATTTTGGGCTCTGATGCTCTGCCTTCTTGGGTAGAGGCATAGAGTAGCAATATGACAACTGTAGCTCTTCGATTCCTAAATTCAGCCCAGGCACACAAAAATAAAGAAGAAAAGGTTAAATTATTTAAGTAAATCAAAAATAAATGAAAACTTATCGTCCCTTCCCGGCAATGGCGCCAAAATTTTGATTGAGTTTTAACCTGCACACAAAAATATAAAATTTCTAAATACAAGATAGAAGTGTAAATTCTCAATACTATCGTGATAGCAAGTGTGGCTATGCGGGTCGTGATCCACAAGGAGAGACTAGCGATGGAAGCTTTTAAGTAAGTTCGTTTCTTTTTGAGTTTAAAAGCATGTTAGGAATTTCTTCTCAGTTTTTAAAAAAAGAAAACAAAAAAGTTAAGTTAGAAGATGTGAAGAAGATGGTAAAGAAAAGATGATGATGTTGTTGTTGTTTTATTTACAAAAGAAAAGGAAAAAACTAAATAAAGAGGAGAATATTGGTTTTTGAGTAGAATTCTAAATTAAGAATTAAAAAAACTAAAAATGTATCTGTTTTCCATTATGTTTGCAAAGGGGGAAAACTTACAAAAAAGGTTGAGGAGCTAAATTACAAGTATTCTTAAAAAGATTACAAGTAGATCTCCTCAGAGATTCTGGAGAAGTGTGCCGATAGGAGTCTGGTCAGCGCGCGACCACTTTGTCCCTTTGACGATGCGAGCGATGAGATTCCCTTCTCGCCTGGTTCGGGGAATCAGAGAACAGAAGATTGGTAGAACCCTCTTGCTGCTTCTCAAAATCGCCTTCAATAAGGAATTCCTTCTCGCCTGGTTCCGGAGATTCCTTGAGAAGAAGGACGATTTTAGGGTATCAACACCCTGGATAGAGAAAGCAATTCTCTAAAAGGTCTCTGAATTCGAGAGCGCACGGTGCTTTATGAAGAAGCCTCTGCTTGTGGAGTCCTCTTGTATGCCTCTGTGTCTTGATCGATCGATCTCTATTTATCTCTCTCGATTGATCGATCCTCCTCTCCTTGTACCCCTGGCGGGCTATTCATAGGGAGAGCAAGGGTATAATCGTCCCTTGTGTTGGCCCAAAGGCTTTCCACTCTAGTTTTGATGATGACTAACTCATGTAGTTATGTGTACTAATAATCTTGTGTTTTAGTCTCAGATCATTAATCAAGATATTAGTTGGTGTTTAGCTTCAACAAGATGATTTGGAAGCTTGCACATGTTGATTCAAGAGCCCGCGCATCTAAGATGATATATTGCAATTGCTCGGTGAATCAGAGGAGTTTTTGGATCGAGTCAACTTGGAGATTGCGCTCTACAAGAAGACTTAGGTATCAATAGTTTTTAGTTTGGGTTTAGATCTTAATTGTAAAGATTAGTATAGTATGATAAGCTCAAGTTCACAACACACATGTTTCACGTTTTGAATATTATTTTTCGGTTTTTGGTTTAACCGATCTTGGTTTTCATGAATAGATTTTATATCAAAACAAGTTTACATGGTTTAGTGTATATATGATTTGCATGCTTCTATTGCTTAAACAAACTTAGTTTGATATTCTATTTCATGTATTTTATGTTTTGGTATTTTTATCAAAACATTATTTTGGACTTAATGACAAAAATCATGATATCTATATGTTTCTTGTATATTGAATTTCTATTCATATACAACTTGCTTCAAAGTGTTTAAATATCATATTTTTGTATTTGGATGAGTTTTAGACAAAACGTATTTTCTATTCAAGATTCCAAGTTTCAGAAAATACGGTTTTTGGTTTTTGGCAAAATTTCTATGACACAAAATAGTCAATATGTTTGAAATTTGTGTTAGGATTTTTAACACAAGTTGGTATTTCAATATAAAATGATAAAACTATTTTTGTGGAATTTTAGAGATTTTGTGGGATTTATTGGAATATTTTTTACCACTGTTTTTCTGACCCATTTATAGGCTGACAGGCCTGGTCGGTCGACCGAAGCGGTCGATCGCACCAAGGGCCGGTCGACAGGTTCGGTCAACCGACGTGCACAGACCTGTGCACGTCTGCAGCCCAATGGGCCGGTCGACCGAAGCGGTCGACCGACGGAGAGCTGTTTGCTCTCAGGAATTTTCGGTCGACCGGACCGGTCGACCGGCAGCTGTAACGTTCGAAAATTCGAACGTCGGGCGGTCGACCGGGCCGGTCGACCGGCAGGCTATTTCTGGCATAAATTCTGTAAACGGCTAGTTTTCTAAATTATCTATTCACCCCCCCTCTAGGTGACTTACCAATTGGTATCAGAGCTAGCGCTCCTGATATTTAGGTTTTACCACCTAGGAGTTAAGATCTTGGTTTGCTAATCTTCATTTACATTATCATTTGCACACTTATTAGTTTGCACTCATGGCTAGCCCTCCTATGTTTGACCATTTTAGACTTGATGCTTGGAAGGTGGACATGACTAGGCATTTAAAAACTCTAGGTCATCTAGTTTATCAAGCCATCACTATAGAATTCCTCCTAATAGTAGCAAGCATAAGAAGGCCAATGCATTAGCCCTTAGGACACTTCTAGCATCTCTAAATGAACATCTTTTACCTATTTTTGATCGCTATGATTCGGCTTTTGCAGTTTGGAGCATCTTGACTTCTCCCGAGCTTCCAAGGATTATCAACAACTTGAGGAGATCTAAAAGAGAAAAGTCCGGAGAGCAATGCCTCATGGTCCAAGGGAAGAACTCCCTTGAGGTACAATCGGATTCTCATATTGATGATAGCTCTAGTTCCTATTGCCATGGTTGTTTTGAAGTTCAAACTTTAAATATGGAACTTGTTCAAAAGCTTGAGAATTTGTTAGAAGAACATGATTTGTTGAAAGATGATAATCTTGTTTTGAAAAATGAATTAAAGGATTTATGTTCTAATTTTGAATTGATTTTGCAAGAAAAAGAAGAGATCACTAGTGAACGTGACTCACTACAATCTCAACTTGAACTTGCACTTAAAGAGATTGAAGATTTGAAAAACAAAAATGATTTTGATGATGTTGTAGAACACAATGAGGTTTTGTCTTCTAGATTGGATCTTGTTTTCAAAGAAAATCTTACTTTGAAAAATAAAATTGATTCAATTACAAAAGAATTGGATTTGGTTTTGATTAAAAATAAATCTTTGCAAAATGAAATTGATATGCATGTTTGCCATGATAGTGTAGCTTCTACTTCTTGCACTCCTATAGCATGTTCCACTTTGTCTTCTAGCATAGAAAATGATATAAATAATTTGAAGAAAAGTGTTGATTGTTTGGGCTCCACTTTGAGCCATTGTGCCATGAATCACACACGTTTGGAAACCTTGATTCGCAAGAAACAAGTTCCAACCTTGCATGCACACCCATCTAGGCATACACATGCTTCTCATGATCACCATCATCATATGTATGCTCACGTGTACACATGTACACATTGTGGTCGAAAAGGCCACCTTGCTAGATTTTGTTATGATCGCATTTATCATGAAAATTTAGCAACTAATTATGTTTGGGTAAGAAAAGAAACTAACCCTCGTGGACCCACAAAGAAATGGGTACCAAGATCCACCTCTTTGATGTTTGATGTAGGTGGAGGCTCTCGCATTACGTGAGAGATTTGGTGCCTTGAGGTGGATGCGTTCTAAGCCTAAAAGAAAATCATTTGGATGCTTCACACTCAAAGGAATTAGGTGGAGAGAACCACCGTGGTTTGGAAAACTAGAGATGCACCTTCATCGGTTTTGGTATCATTCTCTAACTCCTATTTATACTTGCATGCTTTCATATTCATTCATTTATAGCATGTTTATAGTTTCATGATGCTTTCATATTCATTCATTTATAGCATGTTTATAGTTTCATGATTAGTATGATGATTACCATGTTTATTAGAATTATGCTTTACATGATTAGTGATTGAGACACCCATGTTTAATATGGACCCATATTTTGTGTTCTCTTTTGTTTTAGCTATCATGTTAATCATAGATCTAATACACATGTTCTTATCATAATAATCATATGGATTTTTGTGATTGTTTTGATATTCCATGTTTTTGTTTGTCATAATTATTTTATCATGTTGATTATTGATTCTTGTGCTTCATGTTTTGACTACTTGCTTGAATGATAAGTTTTCATTAAGACTAAGATTTATACTTATACAACGAGTGAGCTACAAATAGACCTTTATATATGTTTGTGCTTGAACGCTCATTTGTATTCACTTGATGTACTAGTATAATCTAGTTTTGATGATTCTTGCATTTAACTTGTATTCATCATTTTACATGTTTTGTTTTAAATTCATGTATATGTCTATTTTGCCAAACCTTAAGATATACATGTATGCCCCTTGAGTCATTTGCTTTTCATGCAAATCTATATTTTGGACTCAATTGTGTTTAGGGATATGTATGTATACTTTTGCTTTGTCTAAACATACATATACCTTGAAGTATAAATTGACTTTTAATGAAGAGTTTAGATTTTCATGTTTTTAGGAGATTTCCTTTAGTAATGAAAATTTAGTTTTCATATGTTTTAAAGGAATTTCAATTGAGCTTGATTATCCATTTTCATGACAATGTATTTCACATTACACTTGTTCACTCAATTTATTATGTTTCTCATGATTGTGTTTTCATGAGTATGATATGGACTTTATGGAATTCGAGTGTTTAGTGATCATGTGATTTTCATGTTTCATGAAAAATATTTTTGTGTTATTCCTTGCTTGAAGGATTTCTACTAGTTTTCAAATTTCATAAACTAGTTCATATTCTTCACTTTGGTAGTGATTTTCAAACATACTCTATTTTTAAATCCATCTTTTGAAAACCCCTACCATCAAAGGGTGGTTGGATGGGAGATCATGTTCATGTATGCTTTATAATGAAAATCATTTTTAAACTTGCACATGAATGGGTGGTAGTTGATATGAGTCATACACTTGATCTTATTGTTGTTTCAATTGGTATCATTGAATTCTTTCAATTGGTATCAATCTTGACATCCTTTTGTATACTCATATATGTTTTGTTTTATATATGTATGCTTACACTTCATATAGTATCAATTTCAATTGATATCTATTTCTTACATACATATATAGATGATTTATTTGTGCTTCAAGATATCACAAATTTTGGATATGTTAAGCTTGAGTTTTTCAATTGGTATCCATATACAAGCTTTATCATAATTTTAAGATTGCTAAGCTTGAATTTTTTTTTTTGAATATCATGTTTCAATTGATTTAATTTTCAATTGGTATCTTATTTCAAGCCTATGCATATTTTCTTTTGGTATTTCATAAAGGGGGAGAAAACTCATATTTTATATTTCAATTGGTATTTGGTTTACCATTGTTCTTGTTTCCCACTCCCTTGCTTTATGATAGAAAATAAGGATTTCAATTGGCAAAGAAATAATTTCACTTGGTATCTTGTGTTTTTTTTTAAAGAACAATAGTTTCATTTGGTATCAAGATTTGTTTTTAAGGAAATTCAAAATTAATATTGTTTAATTCCAAAATTGGTATCTAGTTTGTTTGTTTATTTGTTTACAATTGGTAGGTTATTTGTTTACTTACTAATTGGTATCAAGATTTTCATTCTTTTGTGTTTTTCAATTGATATATGTTCTCGTTTTGATTTCAATTGATTTGTTGTTTTTCAATTGGTATCTATCTACACTTCATTGCCACATTTTTAATTGGTATCATTTTTTGGTTTCACCCCTTGAAGAATTCATATCTTTTTATTTTTGACCCTTTTTGATGATTGACAAAAAGGGGGAGAAGAATTTGAGTTTTATATGCATATTTGTGTTTGCATATAGTTTAATATAGTTTACATTTGATGAAAAGAAGCCTTGTTTATATGCATGTCTATGCATGTTTTATGTTTCATTTTTATTGGTATCAAGAGCATGTTTTGATATTGTTTTAAACACATATAAACATGTTGTTAAGAACATTCATTGCATATCCTATATGTTTTATTGTTATGCATGAGTTAAGGGGGAGCTTCTTTGAAGCTTTACTTTAATCCATGCATATATAACTCCATGAGTTTTGTCATCATCAAAAAGGGGGAGATTGTTGGCCCAAAGGCTTTCCACTCTAGTTTTGATGATGACTAACTCATGTAGTTATGTGTACTAATAATCTTGTGTTTTAGTCTCAGATCATTAATCAAGATATTAGTTGGTGTTTAGCTTCAACAAGATGATTTGGAAGCTTGCACATGTTGATTCAAGAGCCCGCGCATCTAAGATGATATATTGCAATTGCTCGGTGAATCAGAGGAGTTTTTGGATCGAGTCAACTTGGAGATTGCGCTCTACAAGAAGACTTAGGTATCCATAGTTTTTAGTTTGGGTTTAGATCTTAATTGTAAAGATTAGTATAGTATGATAAGCTCAAGTTCACAACACACATGTTTCACGTTTTGAATATTGTTTTTCGGTTTTTGGTTTAACCGATCTTGGTTTTCATGAATAGATTTTATATCAAAACAAGTTTACATGGTTTAGTGTATATATGATTTGCATGCTTCTATTGCTTAAACAAACTTAGTTTGATATTCTATTTCATGTATTTTATGTTTTGGTATTTTTATCAAACATTATTTTGGACTTAATGACAAAAATCATGATATCTATATGTTTCTTGTATATTGAATTTCTATTCATATACAACTTGCTTCAAAGTGTTTAAATATCATATTTTTGTATTTGGATGAGTTTTAGACAAAACGTATTTTCTATTCAAGATTCCAAGTTTCAGAAAATACGGTTTTTGGTTTTTGGCAAAATTTCTATGACACAAAAATAGTCAAATATGTTTGAAATTTGTGTTAGGATTTTTAACACAAGTTGGTATTTCAATATAAAATGATAAAACTATTTTTGTGGAATTTTAGAGATTTTGTGGGATTTATTGGAATATTTTTTACCACTGTTTTTCTGACCCATTTATAGGCTGACAGGCCTGGTCGGTCGACCGAAGCGGTCGACCGCACCAAGGGCCGGTCGACCGGTTCGGTCGACCGACGTGCACAGACCTGTGCACGTCTGCAGCCCAATGGGCCGGTCGACCGAAGCGGTCGACCGACGGAGAGCTGTTTGCTCTCAGGAATTTTCGGTCGACCGGACCGGTCGACCGGCAGCTGTAACGTTCGAAAATTCGAAAGTCGGGCGGTCGACCGGGCCGGTCGACCGCAGGCTATTTCTGGCATAAATTCTATAAACGGCTAGTTTTCTAAATTACCTATTCACCCCCCCCTCTAGGTGACTTACCACCTTGAAGATATGGAAACAGATTGAATCAAATCTGTTTAAATCTGGAAATTAGCCTTGCTGCGAGGCTAGGATAGCTTCTGCGGATCTAGAATTGGCAGGTCGGTTGATCCTCTTGATCTGTTTTGATCCTTTCCATATCATTGGAGGATTTCCCCTGATCTTCTTACTCGTTTTTAGAAGAGTCAAGAGATTGCGGCAATCAACTGCCAAATTTGATCTCTGATTTGATCTTAATTGGATTTGATCTGATTGGATCCGATCTCATCCGGAGATTTGATTGGTCAAAGGTTGACTGTGGCAGATCAATAATGGCGCTGCCCGCATTGAGCTCGTGGCGGAGCTAGAGGCAATTCTTGGCGAAGTCCGAAAAAGAGACTTTTCGGCGAGGCTGTCAGTGGGCTTCTTGGCGAAGTCGAGTGATATTAGCCTCTCAAACGAGGCTATCCCTTTGGGCTCATGCGATGCTAAGTGCTAGCATCTTTAGACCTGCTGAGGTCTGTTTAGAAACAATCCGGGTTCACTGTCTGCTTGCTGGATCAGTGGAGTCCAAGTTGCTTCCTTGTCCCTTAGAGATGGGTGAAAACTGGTCTTCAACTCGTCTGTCACTTGTCTTTTGTAAATGTCAACAAGTTTAGACATTGTTCGGACCAACAAGAATCTTGTCTTTTTTAAGTGTCAACAAGACCCCCTTCAAAGTTTTCGAAAGTCTGTAATGGCTCAGACTACGAAACACTTTGAACTGCTTTGATTGGTGGTGGTGTGGAGTATGAACGTCGCCATGATGGTTGAGTTCAGCTTCGCTTTGAATCCTGCTTTGGATGTAGATTCGCCGAGGAATCATGTAGACTCGCGTCTGGGTAGCTTCGCAGCTAGTAGCCCCGCATCTGGGCTTCTGACGACATGTTCGCTTGGGAGGGCATGTCGCTTTCCCCGAGATCAACTGCCGTGGGCTGGTTACGAGGAGGATTACTCCTTTCTTCGTGCTGATCGAGGGAGATATTCTCCGATTTGCACGTTTCTGAGGGAGGATATTCCCTTTCTTCAAGGCGCCATCAGTGCCTTTTATGAGGGAGACGTTTCTCCCTTCGCACGGTTCCAAGGGAAACCGTCCCTGTTCTCAAGGCGCAATAAATACCTTAAATGCGCTCGTGCTTCCACGCTTGAGGCGGCAGCGCTCAGGCCATGGGGCCTATAAATAGGACACTTGAGGTCCTCTGAAGAGAAGTGCTTTGCCTCTCTTCTCTTCTCTTGGTTTGAAAGAGATACTCAGATCTCTGAACTAGTGGGAATGCCCACTCTGGTCATTATCCGGCCAAGGACCGGTAAGTCTTGATCATTCAACGACTTCACCGATTTTAGAGAATTCATCTCCCTTAATTCAGCTTTAACAGCTGCTTCAGGGATTAACTTCCCTTGTTCTTCATCTTGCAATTGACTGATCTGTAGAGAAGGATTTTGGCATAGCTTCCCAGTGAAGCTACCACTTTTGACTTGATCAAAGGAAGATCACTGCACATTAAGTCCGCTGCACAGGCAGAACTTAGGACTGGGTCTCTTCAATAGTTGAGCCGGTCTTGCCATATAGGCGGAGCTAAGACTGCATCCCACGGGGTCAGTCTGGCTAACCATATAGGTGAGGCTTGGACTTGGCGTTTGTCGAGCCAGCCCATCAGTGCTGTGCAGGCGAGGCTTATCCTCTACTGAAATTGGATTGCTTTGACCCAAAAGATTCTGATTTGCAGTTTTTTCTGTGCTTAACTGCTAATCTGTTCTGATTTTGCATTGCAGTGAGCTATGCTTGCCATCTTGTGACTTGATGGAAGGAACCATAAAATTGCCTTATGCTTCTCCGGTTGAAGCTTTACTTTTAAGCAGGAGGAACAATTCGGGGCAGCGGGTGCGTGTCCCAGAGGCTATTGGCAGCCTCTTATACGAGATGATTCGTTCTGAGGTGAGGCTGGTAGCCGCTTTGTCGGAGATGATCCGTTTCGGGGTAGTGGGCGTCACCTGTGAGATCACTGGCATCATTGCCAACTTTCAACTTTGGTGGCCTTTAAGGGTGATCCACTTCGGGAAGGAGGGCCTCACACCCGTTAGATCACTGGTATCACTGCCGATTCCCATTATACGTGATCTATCGTGTTGGCTGCGATAAGTTTTATTGCCAGGCTTCAACAAAAATGGCCTAGCAAGATCTGCCATTTTTGTGGAGAATAATGACCGTGTCCTTGCGGCGCCACTGATTACAGCCTTGTGCAGGAGGAAGGCCTCCTTTGTCCAGTCGATTTGACTTAGAAGCGGATAAAACCACTTGTATGCTTTTTTGCGTAAATGACCCTGTCGAGCACTGAGTGTGTTGTATGAAACACAACTTCGATGTAATATCAATGTACCCTTCCTTTTAAATCAATGAAAGTTCATCTTCTAATCATCTGATCTTTGCTTGCTTTCTTTGAGGGTTTGGCCATAGCGGGGCTAAACTGTATGCGGAGTTAAGGACATAGTCCTTTCTTTGAGTGATCTTCGCGAGACTGGCATCTCGGCGCCCTTTTAGAGGGCTAAGGTAAGCCTTTCGGCTAAGTCCATGAAGGATTGTGCGAAATCCGCACTTTAAGCCAGGGCGAAGTTAACCCTTAGCGGAATCGAAGCAGCGCTTCTCGGGAAGGCGCTTTGGGCGGCGTTTCGAATTAATTCGAAACGGCGGCATACGCCATTTTTGAGGCCTCGTTTCAGGCGTTGATTGGCCTATAAAAGCCCGATCGAGCTGAGCAGGAAAAGATCTCCTTTTTTTTAGAGAGATTTCTTGACTTTCCCTCTTCCTCTTCTTTCTTCATTCAGAGAACCTTGAGAACTCTTGCAGCTCTGCAATGGCGCCCAAAAGACGAGCGGGAAAAGAAGTGGCGACTTCTGCAGCGGAGGGCCCTCCTCCTCCGGTCATCGAGCGACCAGTCACCGGTAAGGGACATTCTTATCTGATTAGAGACCGTGGTCTCTCTCATTTGGAGCCGACATTTGGCGATTAGGACGATTGAATATGATCCGTCCTCATTAGGGAACTTGTTTCCTTGAACCTCCCTATTTTCCTTGCACAGGGGAATTAAGAACCGAACAGTTCTTCCTTAGGCTTCCGTACGAAGCCATTACTCGGGCCGTCTCCATCCTGTTGAGGAACAGGATATAGGTCTGTTCCTTCAGTCATGGCCACGAAGGGTGACTTTTGACCATGATGCCCTCTTGGTGACGTTAGCCCTTAGGGCTATACCACTTCCTGCTTAAGCGAAGTTGGTACTTTGGACGCCTTCTGCAAAAATGCAGTTTTATCCGCTAGATCAAGCTTCATCGAAGCTATCGCCTTGCTGGCCTTGCTCGCTGAGCGAGGCTATGCCTTAGTGAATTTTTATGTCTTCGTATCCACTTGAATGTCGAACTAATCATAGTTCGTTTATGTCTTTGCAGTGCATTACGCTCCCGATCTCCTGAGTAGTCTGTTTGGGCTGACCAGTGGAGCAGATGGTAACCTCAGCCTGCAATTCCATGGACAGGCTTCTTTGTTCAGTGAGCGGAGCTCCCTTGTTCGGGATACGCTCATCCAAGGCGGTCATCCGCAGACCACGCGGAGTATCTTGACCACGGCTCCTCTTGAGGATATTGACCGTCAGACTTACAGGAAGCCCGACTTTATGTTCGGGGATGCCGCATCCGATCCCGATCGCCAGTTGCAGGCAGGCGAAGGACAATGGGTCTTTCAACTGGATGGTAAGAAGTTTTACCTTCCGTCGACTAAGCGGCACTTTCCTCTATCTTCCTTTGTGAATGTGACTCAGGCTCGGAAGATGGTGTGGGGCATAAGCCGAAGCGTCGAATCCGTTCATGTTGGGAGATTGACCTTTCAGTCCGGCTATTCGAGGGCGGGCCCTCCCCTCAGCATATTGGGGCTATACCCTGGGAAGGTATCGCGGGAACTTCCAGTGGGAGAGAACCCGACTGTGGCGCAGACCTTTGGCACTCAATTCTGCGCAGTTGACGGGAACTATCCTGCAACTGACTTCAGGGCTCCCGGTTGGGTTCATCCTCCTAAGACATGGTGGGCGGAGTTGACCAACTACATCCTCGCTCACTTCGAGGAGGACTTAGAGGAGCTGAACCTCTATGAGGCCGTCAGGGCGACCTGCTACGGCATTGAAATGAAGGTGGCGTGCTTCTACGCCATCCTTGAGTTGTACTGCCCGGCTTCGGGGACCTTCTTCACCCCAGTTGGCGAGTTGGGCATGGCTTTGCATGAGATGTGGGAAATCTCTGCTTTACCTTTCGGGTCTCTTCCATACGAAGAGTACTTTCCCTGTGAGGCGGAGTTGGCTATTCTGGAGAAACAGGAGCCTGCGCTGCTCGAGACTTATCGGGAGTTGATGTGCCACTTGCATATTTGCTCCAGCATCCACGGTGGTGGCAAGGGTAGCTCGAAGAGCTTAAAGAGCTGGGGAAGTTACCTGTTCCCAGACATGAAGAATGCTCCTGAAGCAGCTCATCGCGGAGTTGCTGATGGCGATATAGTTGAAAGGATGGAGATGTGTCTCCAAAGGGATATCGTCGTAACAGAAGACGCTGGTCCCTATGAGAAGGGTGATACCCTTTGGAGCTTTCACTATCAGGCCCGTCGGCCTATGTCTCGAAAGGCGCTGCTGGCCGGTTTCTTAACCGTCTGGTTAAAGAAGTGTGTTGTGCCTTCTTCCTCGGGTGACATCGTCCACCCGAATGTTCTGCTACCCGCCGTTCGCTTGGCCCATGGCCACTGTCTGGGTCTTCTCCCGGCCATGGTGTGTTGTATTCAAAGAGGCCTTCGCGCATTAACGGAAGCTTTCTGCAGGCCGCCGGCGACAAGACGTAGGAAGAGTGCTATCCTTCCTTGCGATGGACCCAATCCTAGGGTGGGTCTGCCGTACACCTACTTGATGGCGTGGTTCGCCTTACACTGCCCTACTTTGATTGGAGTTAGGGAAGACCCTCCGCAGGGTGTTCGAACGGCGCTTCTCCGCCGGTTTGAAGGCTGTTCTTGGATGAAAACCTACGTGGCCGAGGCCCGTAAGTTAGTGCGTCGTCATGACGCTTATAGCCTGTTCCGCTGTTTTCCTCGCATTCGGGGTGCAGGATACAACGAGGAATTCCGAGATGCGGAGTTAGGGCGGTCTCCCATGAGTTGGGGCGTTTTCGAGTGGCTGGTCAGCATCCGGCCCTCGCACTTGCTGTACAGGAGTGGGGATACCTGCTACCTGGAACCCTACGTCCCGAGTCGATTTGCCCGCCAATTCGGGTACGACCAGCTGTATGTGGGCAACCCCAATTCGGACCTGGCTTTCATGGGGAGTCTTATTGATGGAGCCCGTGCCTGGCGGTTCTTTACTGCGGATGGCACTGGGGCGTGGCTACGCACGCCGCTGCAGGATCCCGGCCTCTCGACGACCCTATGCTTTTGCCAGTGGTACGTGGCTTCCAACTCCACACCTCCTGGATTTAATGCCAATAGTACGGGTGTGAAGTTAATCTCTCAGTGACTGAGGCGGAAAGCCTCTGATAAGAGAGAAGGCAAACGGGTTCGTGTCCCCGGCTTGGAGGAGTTCATCGCTGTGGATGACAACGAGGCTTCTGATGCGGGGAGTCCTCGCTTCGAGATGGGGGCTGGAGCTGATACTCCTGCGGCTGGCTCTGGTGTGGTGGGGACGTCTTCCCCACGACGTGCGGGAGGAGTGGAAGAAGAGGATTCTGACGTCCACTTCAAGAGAAAGCGGGCAGGTAGCGGATCTCGTAGGAAGTCATTGGCGAAGAAGCCTCGTCGCCAAGCTCCTACGATTGTCGTAGAGGGCTATCCCTCTACAGCGATTCCTCCTGCTGCCGCACTAGCAGCTGAACCGTCGGTTGCTGAACCGACTAGTGGTGAATTCGCTCCAGGTCTGGGTAAGGTTAACCTTGTTCATATAATACGCCTTTTTGTGCGATCCCATTGGCTTATTATCAATCCTTTTTTTTGATTGTAGGAGCTGAGGCAGCTGGAGAACAAGGGGAACATTATGATCCCCTATTCACTTATGGGGCTGCAACCGGTTCCCCTGCTCACTCGGAAGAGTCTGGGAGTGGCGCGGCTGATGTTGGTCCTTTAGGCGTTGGGACTTCTAAAGGAAGTCCTGAGGCATCAAGCTCTATCGGGTGGTCCGCAGGATATTCGGCAAGCGAAAGCGAGCCGGTTGTTCGTGCTAATTCAGGCAAAAATTTTCCGATGGAGCCTCTGGAGACTGGTGCAGCCGACGAGATGTTCGAGGCAACATCATCCTTTGGTATTGTCGTACCCTCTTGGCTTCTTCTGTATATAGTGTCCCGACTAACCACATCTTGTTACAGGTGTTCGGCCTCAAGATGCATCAGCTTCAAGGAAGCCGGTAGATCTCCCCGAAGGATCGAGGGGTGACATGAGCACTTCGGCCACGGCGGATGCTACTGTGTTGGACGCGCTGTATGGCGACCTTCCTTCTTATCAGCCTAAATCAGCTGAAAGACCAGAGGTTGAAGGGACGACAGTTCCGGAGGTATCCTCACTCCCAATCACATCAACAAGTGAGGTCCGGACTGTTTTGCCGAGTGCGGCATTGAGGGTGATTGCAAGCCCTACTTCTCCAACCCTGGTGGTTGAGCCTGCTGCCCAGGAGGTGGTTACCAGTCCTACCTCCGCGGTGGCTGGCATGCTGGTTTCGATGAGGACTCCGCCAAGATCGCCTTCGGCTAGTCCTGCTGCTATCAGTGTTCCCGCTGCTTCTGCTGCGACGGCGTCGACCAGGCTGGTGGACTTTTTCGAGGTTGCCTCCCTGCCCGAAATGGCTGAGGCCGAGAATGATTACATAGGTGACCTGGTCGATAGCTTTTATAAAAGCTTGGAGCGAACCATCGTCCTAGTTTTGAAGGGCTCGCCTGTACCATTCTCAAAGCTGAAGGTGGTCCTCTCCCGTGATATTGAGAGTATTCGGGACTTCGAGGGGTACCATCAGGCTACTGCTTTAGAACTCCTGGTGGATGACCTTGAGAAGGCTGTAGAGGAGTGGCGCCATTTCTATTGCTCAGACCCGGCGTCCTTAGCTGACGAGCAGTTCGCTTGTCTTGTTGCCCGAAAGCACGAGGCTCGGCTTGCTGCTGAAGAGGCTGCTAAGGCCGTCTCTTCTGATTTGAAATCCTTGGAAACAAGGCAAGCGGAGGTTGGAAGTGCAATTGACGCCTCCACTAGTGCTCTTCTTGGTGCTGAGGATAAGATTACGAAGGCTGAGGAGATGATCAGGAAAGCAAATCTCCTCTTATCCAAGGCCATACCGGTGCGTCTTGAGGAAACTGCGCGGCTCGAAGAGCTCAGAGCTCAGAGTGAGGAGTTTGCGCGGCAGGAGTTGTCACAGAGGGCGACTTTGGCGGAAGTCGAAGCTCGTCTGGCCCAGGCGGTGGACTTTGATGAGGCTGAGCTGAGGTCACAGGCGCTTGGCCAGGCTGCTGGTGACAGGAAGACGAGGCTAAACGCCCTCGGAGAGCGGCTCAGGTCGTACAGTGTACGCTTGTAGGTCATTGTATACGTGCCTCCATGTATCCCCATCTTTTGGCATTAATGGAAATTCTTTCTTTTGTTTTGGCTTCTGTCGAATCTCCAATCTTGTTCTTGCTTGAGGACGTAGTCTTTGAGACGTGGCTATCCGTCGGTTCAGAGGTTGCAATGACATAACCGATTAAGACGTCAGCAATCTCGAGGTTAGCCCTTTGCGGGGCTGAAGGGGAGATACTTGCCTTTTGTAAATGTCAGCAAGCATCGGTGAGTCCTGTCTTTTGTAAGTGTCAACAGGCTCAAAGTTAAGACTTGGCTGTCTGCTGGTTCAGAGGTCGCAATGACATAACCAATTGAGACGCTACTAAGCTCAATGGTAGATGAAACTTGGCTATCTGCCAGTTCAGAGGTCGCAATGACATAACTGGTTGAGAAGCCACCAAGCTTCAGAAATTGGTGATGCTCGTCTTTTGTAAATGTCAACGAGTATCGAGACCTGTCTTTTGTAGATGTCAACAGGGCTTAAGGTTGAGACTTGTCTTTTGTAAATGTCAACAAGCTCAAAATTGAGACTTGGCTGTCTGCTGGTTCAGAGGTCGCAATGACATAACCGGATGAGACGCCACCAAGCTTCAAAAATTGGTGATACTCATCTTTTGTAAATGTCAACAAGTATTGAGACCTATCTTTTGTAGATGTCAACAGGGCTCAAGGTTGAGACTTGTCTTTTGTAAATGTCAACAAGCTCAAAATTGAGACTTGGCTATCTGCTGGTTCAGAGGTCGCAATGACATAACCGGATGAGACGCCACCAAGCTTCAAAAATTGGTGATACTCGTCTTTTGTAAATGTCAACAAGTATCGAGACCTGTCTTTTGTAGATGTCAACAGGGCTCAAGGTTGAGACTTGTCTTTTGTAAATGTTAACAAGCTTAAAATTGAGACTTGGCTGTCTGCTGGTTCAGAGGTCGCAATGACATAACCGGATGAGACGCCACCAAGCTTCAAAAATTGGTGATACTCGTCTTTTGTAAATGTCAACAAGTATCGAGACCTGTCTTTTGTAGATGTCAACAGGGCTCAAGGTTAAGACTTGTCTTTTGTAAATGTCAACAAGCTCAAAATTGAGACTTGGCTGTCTGCTGGTTCAGAGGTCGCAATGACATAACCGGATGAGATGCCACCAAGCTTCAAAAATTGCAATGGAGTTTGGGAAAAGTCTCGTTTTCACGGGGAGAAACGAGGGAATCACTGTCATAGGTTTAGTGTTAACGTAACAACAAAATGTATTTGTGGTCTTACCATTCTATGGATGAGAATTGGTAAGTGATTTTGGAGGTCTCATTCTCACGGGGAGAAACGAGGGGATTGCTGTCATAGGTTTAATGTTAACATAACAGCGAAGCATATGTGGCCTTACCATCCTATGGATGAGAATTGGTAAGTGATTTTGGAGAGGGAATCAAATGGGAACTGGTCCCTTAGGATTTTTAGCAAATCCCCAGCTGTCAACGGGTTTGATATGCCTTTACCGACTACCGTTTGAGTCGGGATAGCCATGCTATTCCCCTCAGCATGATGAGTTGTTGACGACTTATGTTGGGCTTAAAGGCCAACATTTTCCTCTATCCTTAATCGTTAAGGATATTAGATTATCGGGTTAATGTCTGCATAACACTAACTCTCCTTTAGGATAACTGGTGCACGGCCAGGTTCCTGTTGGTTTATGGCTGTATGATCTCACTCGGAGGAAGAGAAAGGCTCTCTTTGTGTGTACTTCGCACACGAGGGTCTTGATCAGAGGTGTAATGTTAACTTGATCATGAGAAGGATCCTTGATTAAGGATAATACTTCTTTAAGAACTTGCCATTGATCGGCATCATGAGTAGGTCGCCCTCTGCAGTCGTGAGGCGGTATGCTCCATTTGAATAGACTGTTTCTATTACAAACGGTCCTTCCCATTTAGGCTGAAATTTGCCTTTGGTCTTGTGCGTCATAATCATCGGTCGTCTGACGGCTAAGACCAGGTCTCCTTTCTGGAAGACTCTCTGTTTGACCTTCTTATTGAAGGCTTTTGAGATTCGAGCTTGATATAGCTCAATATGCTGCTGAGCTTGGAGCCGCTTCTCGTCCAGGGCTTCGAGCTCTTGAAGGCGCAATCGATCATTGACTTCTAATGTGCACTTGGTGGTCAGGGCCACTCGTAATGACGGCATCTGGATTTCCAACGGGATGACTGCTTCGCACCCATATACCAGAGAAAAAGGCGTATTGCCTGTCGGTGTCCGAACCGTGGTTCGGTAAGCCCAAAGACATTCACCGAGCTTTTCGTCCCAATCTCGCTTATTCGAGGAGACGAATTTCTTGAGCAACTTGATGATTGTTTTGTTGAATGCTTCCGCCAAGCCATTGGCAGCAGGATTATAGGCAGTTGAAGCCGCATTCTGAATTTGGTATTTATCGCAGAACCGATAGAATACTTGGCTTATGAATTGGGGACCGTTGTCGTGGATGATCCGCCTAGGGACACCAAATCGATGGATGACATGGTGCTTGATGAAGTGAACCACATTGGAGGTTTTGACTTCAACCAGTGGTATAGCCTCCGCCCATTTTGAAAAGTAGTCGGTTATTGCTAGGATAAACCGGTGACCTTTTGTCGAAGAAGGGCTGATTGGCCCTACGACGTCTATTCCCCATGCTTCAAATGGCCATGAAGCAGCAGTCGGGTGGAGCAACTCCGAGGGCTGGTGTATGAAGTCTGCATGAATCTGACATGCTTTACACCTTCGTGCATATTGGATGGCGTCGGCTATCATAGTTGGCCAATAGTATCCCAGCCTATGCAACCTGTCTTTAAGCTTTGGACCTGGCTGATGAGCTCCGCAAGTGCCATCGTGCGCCTCTTGAAGCGCTTCCTGTGCCTCTGAATGAGAAAGGCAACGGAGGAGAACACCGTCATATGAGCGACGGTAAAGTGTCTTCAGAATTGGATCGTAATAGAACCGGAGAGACCTTCGCCTGATGGACGCCGCTTCCTTGGGATCGTCTGGAAGCAGACCGTGCAAAGCATAGTCGATGAGAGGAAAGCGCCAGTCTCTTGGTTCAAGATCCGTGGAGACATTATAGGCTTCTCGAGTTCTTAGCATGTGCTTGAAGCATACAAGGTGTCGAGTTGCGACTGTGAGGTGATACTCGGTGTCGGCTGGCAAGGCTAGCATTGTTGCTAACGCAGCAAGAGCGTCCGCCTTAGTATTTTGAGATCGGGACACATGCCCGATGTAGAAACCTTCAAATAGGTTAGCCAATTCGATGGCTGTATGGTAATAAGGCACTAAGTCCTCATGGCGGACTTCGTATTCGCCTTTAACCTGATTGATGATCAGTTTTGAATCGCCATAAGCTTCGAGGTAGCGTACCCCCATTCCATGGGCGAGCTGAAGACCAATGAGCAGAGCATTATATTCTGCTACATTGTTGGAGCACGATTCTGTCAGAGAAAATGCTCTGGGCAGGACATGATTCTGTGGGGAGATAAACACAACCCCCACTCCGGCAATAATTTTGCCTTTAGGGCCCATTCGCGATGCTCCATCAAAGAACATCTGCCACACTTCCTCTTCTGAGGTTGCATTAGACTCGAAGACCTCATCAGGGATGTCTTCGTGAAGTTTTGAATGCTCCGGAACTGGATGAGCAGCCAAGAACTCTGCAAGGGCCTGGCCTTTAACCGCCTTCTGAGGCGTGAAGATCATATCGTATTGAGACAATAAAAGTGCCCACTTAGCCAATCTTGAATTCAATGATCCTGGCTTCGTCATAAGAAGACTCAATGGGTTTACTCTGGAGATGACATGTATGGTCTGGCCGACCAAATAATATCGTGTCTTCTGGACAGCGAAGACGAGAGCTAAACACTCTTTCTCGATAGGGTTGTAGCGAGATTCCGCTCCTATGAGAGATCTGCTCAGATAATAAATGGCCTGCTCGTGGCCATTGTCGTCCTTTTGAGCAAGAAGGGCACCGAGGGAGTAGTCCATAGCCTTTACATAAAGCAGGAATGGCTTCCCTGATGTAGGGGCCACTAAGACTGGAGGCTTTGTGAGGTACCTCTTGATGTCTTCATAAGCTTCCTGACAAGCTTGATCCCATACGAAGGAAGTACCCTTTTTTATGAGCCGGGTGAACGGCTGACAGCGGCCTGAGAGATTTGCGATGAATCTTCTGATATAAGCCAGCCTGCCTTGCAAGCCTCTGAGCTCTTTGAGATTCCTTGGCGGAGGCATGCTCTGAATAGCTTTGACCTTGTCTGGGTCAAGATGAATTCCTTTTGATGTGACAATAAACCCAAGGAATTTGCCGCTTGACACTCCCAAGAAGGATTTTGTTGGGTTCATTTTCAGTTGATGAGCCCGCATTATGTCGAACATCGTTCTCAGGTCGCGAAGATGTTCATTCTTGTTGCGGCTTTTGACGGCGATGTCGTCAACATAGCACTCCACCGTTTTCGGAGATGATCGCGAAAGATCATACTCATTGCCCGCTGATAGGTTGCTCCGGCGTTCTTCAGTCCGAAGGGCATTACAGTGTAGCAGTATACCCCCAATGGTGTTCGGAACGAAGTATGCTTCTCATCGTTGGGATACATCTTAATCTGGTTGTACCCTAAAAAGCCGTCCATGAAAGACATCCTTTCGAACCCGCATGTGTTGTCAATCATGACATCGGTGATGGGCAGCGGAAATTCATCCTTGGGACAGGCTGTATTGAGATTACGGTAGTCGATGCAGATCCGTATTTTCCCGTTCTTCTTGAGGACGGGGACTATATTAGCCACCCAATCTGGATGTTGTTCCTCCCGGATGAAGCCACACGCAATGAGCTTGTGAACTTCGGCTTCAATAGCTTCCATGATGTTCGGGCGAAACCGACGTTGTTGCTACTTGACTGGCTTGACGTCAGGCTTGATGTTTAGACGGTGCATAGCGACCTGTGGATCAAGTCCGGGCATGTCTTCGTAGCTCCATGCGAAGACGTCTATATACTCTCTTACGAGTATTATCAATTCTTCCTTTTCTGTAAGTGATAGGCTTTCACTTATAAAAATGGGCTTAGGGTGGTCTTGGCTACCCAAGTTGACCTGCATCACCTTATCTTCAGTAGGTGGCTCGCGCAGTTCAAATCGTTTTTTTCCATTGAAGGTCTAATTGCTGGGCCCATGGTTCCTCATCAGTGGCTTCTGCAGGTTCCAATTGACTGCTTGAGGTCATATTAGCAGTGAGGTCCTTGAACATTCCTCCTATGCTGATATCGGAGTCCCACTCGGAGGAAGAAGCCGAATGTGATGGAATTGGTCCATCGTCCTTGACTTGAATGGTTGCTGACGATGTGGGTGTAACATACCCCAACCCCCTGCGTGTACTATCATAGTAATTTCCAGGCTTCCCTTTAGGCACAAAGTTCCGCATCAAACCGCGCCTTTCTTTTCCGAAATTCAGGCCTGCTCCATGCTTCAAGTCGTACCCCATTCTCTTCATAATACGGCGCGCTGGCCGCGCGTAATGAAAGAATTGTGGAGTGTCTGCATCTGAGCTTGAATCTGCGATTGTGGATCCCCATGGCCGGGTTCTACCGAAGATTATCGGCGGCTGACCTTGTTTGGACGGAGAGATCACCAGTGTGGCCCCTTCTATAGCTTCCATAGATGTGCTGGCTACACTTGGCTTATGTACGGGCACATGCAGAGAGCCATCCGTAATGGATTTAATCGACCCAATACTCGCAGGATAATCAAAAGAAATATTATCATTAATTACCCATTCTCCTTCATCCTCTGAAGGAGTATAACATAGGGGATTATTGAGACATGCTATAATTGGTTCACCAATCAGAATGGCTGGCATGCCTGTTTCGGATTATGAATCCGCCTCGTTGCCACTTTTATAATCGTCCGGCAACGATTCTTTAAGTGCTCCACAGGCCTCTTGATATAGGAGAGCGTCAGTGAAGTAGTTTTCCACTCCCTTGAAAGGTTGCTTTTCAGCGAAGACAGTTCGTACTGTCGCGTCATCTTCAACATATTTGAAGCATTGATGGAGGGTGGAAGGGACGATCCAGTTGGCATGGATCCATGGCCGTCCCAGCAGCAGGTTATATGAAGTGTCAGCATCAATGACATAGCACGTCACTTCTGACTTCAGGCTCCCGATTCTGCAACGGAGTCGGATTTTCCCCAGTGGATGACTGCTCCCGGCGTTGAAACCGTATATTGTAGTAGTGGTTGCGGACAACCTGTACAATGGTATGCTGAGGAAGTAGAGAAGCCTTTTGGGGATGATGCTGAGTGCAGACCCTGGATCGACTTGTACCCGCTCAATGCATGTTGAACCGATATATCCGGTGTAATACAGAGGTCGATCATGCTTGTTGTCTTTGAGAAGCATATCTTCCGCCGTGAAGGTAATAGCGGGCACCTTTGATTGTGCATGATGACATTCTGGGCAGGGAGACTGGGCGTCATCATTAGGGATCTCAGGCATGCATGTCAGAAAGGATTCTGAATTGGCTAGCGCATCCCTGAGTGCTTCTCTTGTTTCTTTCGAGAGGCGAAGGAGCTCGTGTATAGTGATACGAGCTGGGATATTGGCCAGCTGAGCCAATATGTCAAAGCGAAAGGGTGTATCAAACCCTTGGCCTGGCGGTTTCTTCAACACGTGGTCGAATCGTACCTCCTTAGGCTTCTCTTTTCCCTTGTTTGGGATTGGAGTGGATGCTGGTATTTGTACTGACGTCGTTTGCTGTTGTGTCTCGTCAGTAGACTTTTCATACTGCCTCAAGTATGATTTTTCGGATCGGGTGCCCGCCTGTTGAGGTGCATCGGCTTTCGCTGCGCAAGCATGCTTTTCTCCTTCGGAATCACTAAGGGAAGCCGATGTAAGATTACCGTCGTCTGGCAGGATGGAGATGACATTGCAAGACTTGCCCTTTGAGTTGGGCTGCTTTGGATCCCGCTGTACGTCTTGGACGAGGTCCGGATGTATCCACATGACTTCTCCTGTCTCCAATGTTAAGGGAACAAGACCCTTATTGTTTTGAGCTGTAGCTGGAAGATGCTTGACTTCCAACTGTGGCGCAGGGACGGAATAAGTCCCGTCAGGAACTGTGACCTTTGGAGTTTTGCCGAACTCAAGAGTCACCATATTGGCAGTGACTTTCTTTTGCTCCGTCTTCAACGTCAGAACTCCGGCGTCGACCAAGGCTTGAATTCTATCCTTGAGAACATAGCACTTGTCAGTAGGATGGTGGACCATCCTGTGGTAGAGGCAGTATTTAGGGTCGTTCGTGCGCCCTATCTCATTGGGACGCCGCGCATCCGGCAGCTTCATTTTGTTCCCTTTGTGGAGCAGATGGAATATGGTGACCACCTGATCGTCTTTGAACGAGTACTGCTTCGGAGGGAACTTGGGCTCCTGATTGTTGAAGTCGCTCTTCTTGGCCTTCGACTGCACATCTCCGGATAACTCCATAGACAAGTCTCTTTGCCTTTAGCTTGAGAAGGTTGCGGTAGGTCGCCACGCCCTTTGTTGTTCATCCCCCACTTGCCTCTAGGGGCGGATGGTTCGAACTTTATCTCAGCTTGTTCGACCAATTCTTTTCAAGTGTGGGCTTTAACAGCCCCCATGCGAACTTCCACTTGATCTAGGAAGTTGTGTCTGCATGTCTGCAAAAGCATGGGTAATGGCATCCCTGCTGGGCACATCAAGGATAAGTTTCTGAACGGTTCAATGTAGTCACGGACAGATTCGCCCTTCCTCTGCACAGTGGAGAGGAGTTTGTCCATGGTCACTTCGGTATCGTCCTCATAGAAACGAGAGAGGAATCGAGTTTCCAGGTCGATCCAGGAGTTGATAGAACCTGGGGGAAGACTTCGGAACCAGTCAAATGCCACCCCCTTTAAGGTGCCAATGAATAGCCTAGCCATGATGGCGTCATTGCTTATAACATTACCAGTCTGAGACCGGAAATAGTAGATGTGCTGATTTGGCGAGCTCTTTCCATCATAGGTATGCAGCGTTGGCGGTTTGAACTTCAGTGGATATGGCACCGAATCCCACTCCAGCGGATAAGGACGGACTGCCCCTACCTTCTTTAATTCATCCCTCTGAGCTAGGGATGCGATTTGAGCTTGGAGGCCCTTAAGGACTTCGGCGTCTAAGGAAGAACCCTCCTTGGATTTCTCCGGCTTTGGTTGCTCATTGCTGAAGTGTTCCTCCTCATCGTGATTGCTCCCGGCATCATTGTTATTCCGGTTACTGAGGAGTTGAGCGAGCATCTGTTGAATATTGTCCAGGGCCTCTTGCTGAGTTCTGGAAGTTTGCTCCTGAGCTTCCAGGCGTCGACGAAGATCGTCGTTGACGTTATCAGCCATATTGACTGATGCTCTGTCTGTTCGCACCGAACTGACTGTCGCCGAAGAGGCGTACCCACTATCTTCATCTTCTTCGTCCGATGATTGGAGTGATCTCCCGGGCCCTGGCGGGGCTAGGGCCGTCGAGGAGGAAGGCTGTTCATAAGCGTAGGGTATCGCCACCCTGGATCTGGTGTTTCGGAAGACACCTTCTTCATGCACCAAGACTTCGCCTAAGCCTGGGCTGTAGTCTGGATCTGGGGAGCTGTAGGGGTGTCGTCAGATGTTTGTCTTCCCCTGCGCAGCTCTCGTCCTCTCCCAGTCATGTTGACAGATGCGGAGGGGAGATCTCGCAAGATACTCCTTCTGCGATGCTTCATCGGGGCTTGTACCGATAGTCGATCAAAAACTGACCGTCGTCTTGGAGACGTGGTGGAAGTTGGTCCCAGCCGGCAATGGACCGAGTGGAGTGTCACCAGCTAACATCCCACTTGTTGACAACAGGGGGAAGAGGTTTGTCTATCTGTCAACAATTTCCTCAAATCGAACCCGGTTGGGTCCCTGCAATCGAGCGCGAAGGCTCTTTTGGGTCGCACATAGGGCGATGTCCTGCCTCCTTTATCCCTGTAGATGGGATTAGCACTGAATAGTGCTTTGGTTCTAGCTTCGCCGTTAGACGCGAACTTAGTGCTTGACGCACTGGAAAGCGGAGCACGCTGCGGTGCTTTACCCGCTATGCTGCTGCGAAGGCAATTAGCCTTATATGGTACTTTGGCTTCGGCTTTGCGGTCATGAACCCTGCGCGTACTCTGTGGTACAGTAGCTTCGCTCATGAGAACGAGGCCGGCGCGAGGCATCGCTGCCCTTGAATTAGACGACAGTATGATTGCCGTTGTAACTTTATGATTAGAGCAGACAGGCATCTTGCCTTTTTCTTCACGAGAGAGGCGCGGTTTAGGCGTAGCTACGCCTGAAGCTTCGGTCGAAGACTTCTGTTTAGGCCTCCATACCCGCCTTGGCAGAGGAGACTTAGGTTCGCAAGGAACCTGATTAGCCACACACGAGGCTGAGGGGTGTTGGCAGAATTCTGCTTCCGGTTTCTGATTTGAAACCTTGGTCGTGGAAACCCTCCTATGCTTCCGCGTTCGAAGCGTTGGGCCACCCCCAGAGAGGACTTCTTCAAATCTTCCTTGATCGAACTGAACCACCAAGTTCTCACAAGTAAAGGAATCAGACTGCGGACGTGCTCCCTTGTTGCGCCAAATAACCGCAGTAGGTTCGCAGGGAACCTTTTCAGTCTCTGCAGAGACTTTCCTTGAAGATTTAGCCAGAAAGGCTCTGGCTGCACCGGCTTTTCTGAATTCAGAGTTAGACCCGAAGGTCTGTTCGTCGCATTGCGACACTTGATTCTTGGCAGTGGAGAATATAGTCCCCAGCGGAGTCGCCATCTTGTTTTCCATTATGTTTGCAAAGGGGGAAACTTACAAAAAAGGTTGAGGAGCTAAATTACAAGTATTCTTAAAAAGATTACAAGTAGATCTCCTCAGAGATTCTGGAGAAGTGTGCCAATAGGAGTCTGGTCAGCGCGCGACCACTTTGTCCCTTTGACGATGCGAGCGATAAGATTCCCTTCTCGCCTGGTTCGGGGAATCAGAGAACAGAAGGTTGGTAGAACCCTCTTGCTGCTTCTCAAAATCGCCTTCAATAAGGAATTCCTTCTCGCCTGGTTCTAGAGATTCCTTGAGAAGAAGGACGATGTTAGGGTATCAACACCCTGGATAGAGAAAGCAATTCTCTAAAAGGTCTCTGAATTCGAGAGCGCACGGTGCTTTATGAAGAAGCCTCTGCTTGTGGAGTCCTCTTGTATGCCTCTGTGTCTTGATCGATCGATCTCTATTGATCTCTCTCGATTGATCGATCCTCCTCTCCTTGTACCCCTGGCGGGCTATTTATAGGGAGAGCAAGGGTATAATCGTCCCTTGAAGATATAGAAACAGATTGAATCAAATCTATTTAAATCTAGAAATTAGCCTTGCTGCGAGGCTAGGATAGCTTCTGCGGAGCTAGAATTGGCAGGTCGGTTGATCCTCTTGATCTGTTTTGATCCTTTCCATATCGTTGGAGGATTTTCCCTGATCTTCTTACTCGTTTTTAGAAGAGTCAAGAGATTGCGGCAATCAACTGCCAAATTTGATCTCTGATTTGATCTTAATTGGATTTGATCTGATTGGATCCGATCTCATCCGGAGATTTGATTGGTCAAAGGTTGACTGTGGCAGATCAATAATGGCGCTGCCCGCATTGAGCTCGTGGCAGAGCTAGAGGCAATTCGTGGCGAAGTCCGAAAAAGAGACTTTTCGGCGAGGCTGTCAGTTGGCTTCTTGGCAAAGTCGAGTGATATTAGCCTCTCAAACGAGGCTATCCCTTTGGGCTCATGCGATGCTAAGTGCTAGCATCTTTAGACCTGCTGAGGTCTGTTTAGAAACAATCCGAGTTCACTGTCTGCTTGCTGGATCAGTGGAGTCCAAGTTGCTTCCTTGTCCCTTGGAGATGGGTGAAAACTGGTCTTCAGCTCGTCTGTCACTTGTCTTTTGTAAATGTCAACAAGTTTAGACATTGTTCGGACCAACAAGAATCTTGTCTTTTTTAAGTGTCAACAGTATCCAGTCTAAACCAACATAAGAGTTGTAGCCCTTTAAGTCTTCTTTTTGGATCATCTTGATTCATCATATTTGAGTTTCGGTAGCGAAAGTTATGATTCAAATACTAAAATGTATCCAGTCTGAATTCGAGTTAAAATTCCTTCATCTCAACCGTTGATCTTCTCTCAATCTATTTATCCCTTTGGATTTTGAATTTGGACTCTGTATTTAATGTTATCCTCGGTTGATCTTTAGCTAATCAAAATAGATTTATAAAAATCCAAATTTTATCTGTTTCCATTTGGTATTATCTTTCTGATTTGTTCTGATCTTCAGCTGAACATTTGCCCCAATCTTGATTTATTCTGGATGTGGTGATATCCTCATAAATCTTTAAGTTAATCGAATTGATTCACTAAAATCTGATTTTTAACTGATTAGGGATCATCCTCAGCTAACCAAATAAATCCAATTAAATCTGATTTTAACTGGTATTTATTTGGTTTAATACTCTTTCTCTCCATGATTATCTTCTGCAAAATAGACATTTAAGACAAGAAAATTAGCAGATTTATTACATGATAAATGTAAGAGTGTAATGAAAAAATACAAAATATGTGTACGATCAGGTTCGAGGCTAGTTCCTTAGACGTCCCCTCAACGGACCTGAGGGACTACCTGATAAGAAAGAGGAGCATCCATCAGATCGCCCATCGATGCCACTACGAGCAGCTCATCTTGACAGTACTCTCTGATTGCCATTACAGCTTATAAACAAATAAACCTTCAAGTTTTAGTCGATTGTCAATGGGTTCAGAGTCAAACAAAAGATGATGATCCTGAAAGAAGAAATCATTCTCCAATGTCGAGTACCCAGAAGTGACTGCAAACATGATGGGGCTGAGTTCCACACCAAGCAATCCAAGGGTAAACAACTAACTGTCAGCTCGGAGGAGTCGGATGCTGATTAGTCTCCAGGTTTGAAAGATGTCCTTATCGAACCTGAAAGGGTCTATCGACACACTCAGACCCACACGAGAGCAATTGCCCCAGTTGACTACAATCTATTGGCCAGAGGAATTAAGGTGAATGATGAGCACTCTGCCATCGTCGAATAACATTCTTTGAATTCTAGTTCGGGGACAGCCATTGTTCAATCCAGAAACACGCACTAAAAATTGTAATTTCAGAGTTGATGTGAGTTATATCCTTAGAGAATGTGCTTATATTTCTTTGAATTTTTCGTTCTAGCCAAGTGGCAAAACGAGTCGTATACACAAGAAGGGAGAGTGATAAAAGCTTTGTCTGGTTTTTCTTTATTTTCTTAAGGTACTCCTTTGTTTCAATGAGATAGAAGAAAGAAAGAAGCGTGTGAAAACTGTAGGAGACGGAAAAGAAAAATAATACGTGAAGTGAATCAGTGGTGATTAAAAGTCAAGTAAAAACAAAATGAGAAGAAATGTGGTTTCAAGAAAACGATGATTGAAAATGAAGAAAAGAAAAGACAAAGTAAAAGCGTTTGAGAAACTAACTAAAATAAAATTTAAAAGAGAGTTTAAATGAAAGTTTTAAGAGTTTGAAAAAGAGTTTGAAGAAATTGAAGAAGCTAGCAAAAGAGAGATTACTTGAAAAAGTTTAAGTTTTCGAAAATGAGAGAGATTGCATGGGTAACCTTCTACTAATGAATCCCACTAACCATTACTTGCTTGATGATAGAGCCTCACAATGGATTCTTGGCATTCACAAATCTTGTGTTTTGAGAACTGGTCATGTGGTGTTCTAATGAAAGTCTTTCACCCCCCACTTTGCTTCACATGGCAAAACTTGAACATCACCTTTCAAGATCTGTTTTGAGGCGATATTAGGGTAAGAAACAAGTGCACTATCGGTATCGACAAAGATGAGTGGGTATTCTCCAAGTCCAAACAAACAAGTTAAACAATCAATAGATCATCAAGAACATAAAGTTTGATTATGAAATATGAGAGTTAAATTGCTTATTAAAAAGTTAGAGTTAGAACCCTTCATCATAAGCCATCCATAGCTCTTATTTGCATAAGGCTTATTGGCATGCTATTTGATTCATGTGGGTTATCAATCAAGTAGTTAGGGTTAGTGATCGGTCACCTATGTTGCATATATATTGTCACATTTTCATAATTATTGTCTAATAAATCATGTAGTTAATCTTATTTTTGTTTAATAAAATGCAGGACAATTACTAATGGAGGTGGAAGAAAATTAAGCCCAAAAGCCTGCATTAAATTCTGATTTAAATCTAAATTAAAAAAGGGATACTTATTCAGGAGGATAGTCATGATCCCATCTGAAGATCAATGCATATCAGAGAGGATCACATCAGATGAAATCGATTAATATGGTTTTGTACAAATCCAATTCGGTTAGCTTAAGGATCACCGAAGGTCAGATCAAAACAAGATATCAAATAGAAAATCCGTCAGATAAAAGGAGATAAACCAAATGCCAGCCATATCTGCCCCTAGATGTGGCCAAGGCCGCGAAAACACGGTCATAACTTTGGCCGCGTTTCTACAGCCATCCCTTTGAGATAAGGGGAGCGTTTGCTCCCCTTATCTCCTCACTTCTCTCCCTCCGAGTTTTTTCCTATAAAAGGTAGAAAGTTTACTGAAGAATGGACAGAACACTAGTTTAAAATTTTCTCTTTATTTTTAGGGTTTAGGTTCATTGTTAGATAGTTTATGAGAAGTTGTATCTCAGTTCTTAGTCTGTAGTTCAGTTAAGAAACAAAGTTAGAGAGAGAAAGAGCGATTGTAATCTGAAGTAAAAGTGACATCAATAAAGATTCGACGGACTTCTTTTCTTCTCAAACTCATGGGTATGTTGAATTTCAATTTAATATTTTCTCTTTTAGTAATGAGTAGTTAAATCTCTTCTTTCTGGGCTCACTAATCTCTCCTCTCTAGTATTTATTCTTGATCGGTATTAATGAAAAGGCCCACTGAATCATATGAATGCCTTAAACTAAGCCTTGCTTATTGCGAGTGTTCTTAAAGGCACATGAGGATGGGATTAGATTTTGAACTTAATTTTGAAATTTATCATTGCAAAGAACTTATTTTTATTCCATGCTTGCTTTATTGCTTTGATGCTTTAACATTCAATTCAAAGAAAGATTTCAAAAACTAAAGTTTGATTCCTAAAATAAATCATCTTATGTGTTTTACATGGTCTCTTTTAAATACAAGGCTAAACTTTTTGCCTATGATCTCATTGAGGCACTCAAACTTTCAAGAAAAGAATCTAGAATTGGGTAAAAATTAATGAGCCTGGATTTCTCTTTATTAAAAACAAACAAACACCATCACTCTTAAAGCCTTTTAAAGATCACTTTTTTCTAAAATCTTTTCTAAGTTTCAAGTTTTCTTTAAATCATCTCTCTACTCTCCATTCTCTTTTCATATAAAAAAAACGTTAACACCATTATTTGCTTTTGAAACAATACATCGAAAAGCTTTCATCGCATTCCTCCTCGTAGATCACGACCTGTTAGCCCAAAGCTACACGGTAATTCTCACTGCGTTTACTTACAATCAATTTTTGGCGCCGTTGCCGGAAAGGGAACAGTGCAATTATTTTTTAACAAGTTTGGTGTCTTATTTTAGGGCCATCAAGAAATCAGATTTAGCGCTCAAGCATTGAAGGAGAAAACTTTATATTCTATACCCCTACTCTGGAAAGTAGGAAGCAGAATTTTAAGAAATTGCAGCACAAACGCTTGAAATTTTTTTGAGTACTAAAAAAACTCTTTTTTGCAGGACATATTGCTTTGCAAAAATACAATTTTTTTTGTGTTAATTCTGCTTTATCTGATATCCACATAGCCAGTTTTTAATCCAACAGTAATCTAATTGATTGCCAATTGCTTAAAAAACGTTTAGACTTGCAGTCTAGACATTTGTCTAATTACTGTTGAAGAAAGCTGGAGACAAGGTGTATTTGCATAGCATCTAGCATAGGAACATTCTTGGTGATTTACTTACTTTTTAATTATTACTACTGCTTTATACTTGCACACTTGCACAATCTGTTTTAAGGGCAAAACCCAAAACAAGATATAGTGGGGAAGTCATTACCCTTCCTTAGCCCACATGCCATCTCCAAGCACACACAGCCTAAGCCTAACTTAAAATCTAATAGACGTTGGCTTTAGGGACTTTTCAAACTCATTAGGAGATTATCCTAAGGGAGAAGGTATTAGAATTTGACTCCTGCCAAATCAGTGTCTAAGGACAGGGATTGAGGGGCGAAACCCCGATGGCTGGTGGTTTGGCTAAATTAGGCCTGTCGCTTTTGCGCGGATACCTCCTACCAATCTTGCCCTGACCTGGCTGATTAGCTTGTGGTCAGGGTCTACATTATACCTCATGTGGACTATCAACCAATTAGGAGCTATCTAGGTGAAGGTTTACCTTAGACTAGGCTTGGTTGCTTTCTCTTTTTCTTATTGACTATTGGTGAAGTTGTTTGTGGGAGTGTTTGTATATGCAATCATGGCCGAGGGACCCAAACACATCTAGCTTAACTAGAAACACATCACCACCTAAGCAAGAATCAAAACCAGATCCGTTTATGATTCAACTAACAACTTTACAGGATAGGTTCTATCCTATTAGAACAACACTTCCATCTTGTATCCAACTCCATCAGTTGGTGAACACAACTTTGAGCTCAAGTCTCAGTTCATCAACACACTCCCTAAGTTTCATGGCTTAGAGTCTGAAGATACTTATTTCTTCATAAGAGAATTTGAGGAAGTATGCTTAATGATGAAAATCCTACACCTTATAGATGATTCTATTAGGTTGAGATTTGTCTCATTTACTCGTAAGGACTTAGCCAAGAAATAGCTTTACAGCTTAGTGGTCGGCTCTATCACATCATGGGATGTTTCATTAAGGTCTTCTTGAAGAAATTCTATCCAATTCATAAGACAGCTCTCATTAGGAAGAACATCATACAGTTCAAGTAAGAACCTAGTGAACCATTTTGGAGGTACTTTAAAGACCTCCTTGTTTAATGTCCTCATCATGAAATAGAGAAATGGTGACAATGCCAAATATTTTATGATGTTTAGACTATTCAACCAAGACCCTCTTAAAAACCATGTGCCAAGGGGATTCTTGCAAAAGGATGAAAATGAAGGATGGGATTTATATGAGAATCTAGCTGAAAAGACCATCCAATGAGAACCGACTAATGAAAACTCTAGAAATTCAAACTCCATCTCTTCAAAAGGAGGTCTCCATTCTATTGAATCATCCATAACTGCCGAGGCAAGAATAGCAAACCTAGCGAGAAGACTGAAAGTTTTAGAACTAAGGGCCAAGTTCAGTCAATCAAGTAAGCCCAAACTAATTTTCAACTACGGATTGTACTTACTGTCAAGCCATGAATCATGTGTTTGAGGAGTGTCCAGTGTTTCAAGCTCAACAACAATTTCCTGAACCGTGAATACAACCTTTTCAAGGCCCAACAATAATCCTTATGCACAGACTTACAATCCTGGCTGGAGAAATCACCCAAATTTCTTATGGAGTCAAAACAACAATGACCACTCACGGTCAAACCATTCAAATCACTTCCAATATTCTAATAATTCTTCCAATCATCAACCGAACTTTTCAAATACCATCAAAATTCTTCCAACCATCCGCCCAATTTTTTAAATTATCAACAAAACTTTCCCAACCAAGCTCCACACTCTTCCTTACAGAATCCTCAACTTGAGAGGAGAATGACTGATTTTGAGAAAAACATAAAAAGGTACATGAAGAACCAAGATTCCCTCATGCAAACAATACAGAGGCTAGAGGTTCAAATGAGTCAATTAGCCAATCCACAGAATGAGAGGTTAAAAGGTACCTTGCCCAGTCAGCTAGTAACGGATCTTAGGAATTCTTAACAAGCCCATTTGGCTAAGGATCAATCATTGAATCAATGTAATGTTGTTCATAAATTGAGGCTGGGAAAGAAAGTTGATAATCAAGTGTCAACACCATCCAATTCCATTCAGCACAACCACACGCAAGCATCGACTTCATCTAGTCCTAATACTTCCAAATCTGACAAATCTGAAATGGATAAGTCAACCAGTCAGGTGCACAAACCTGTAGTATCATTTCCTAATAGGCTAAAAAACAATAAGCAGAATCCATACATGGATAAGATAATTGAGATCTTCAATCAAGTGAAGATAAATGTGCCACTTTTTGATGCCATCCAACAAGTCCCATCCTATGCAAAATTTTTTAAGGATATATGCACCAAGAAGAGAAAGACTAATATTTTCAAGAAAGTTTTCTTAGCTATTAATATTAGTGAGCTATTGTCGGGTCTGATCCCTATCAAGTACAAGAATTCGGGTTGTCCTACCATTGCCTGCACTATAGAACAAGCCGAGATTAGTCGTGCACTTCTTGACTTGGGGGCAAGTATCAACTTGCTCCCCTTCTCAGCTTATCAACAACTCAGGTTGGCGATCTTAGTTTATCAACAACTCGAGTTGGGCGATCTTAGTCCAACTCGAGTCACAATCTAACTGGCTAACCGTTCAGTGAAAGTTTTCAAAGAAAAAATTAATGATGTCCTTATCCGGATCAGGGAGTTTATCCCGTTGATTTCATAGTTCTTGAGACACAACCTGTATCCAATCCTAAGGCTCAAACTCCTGTTATCCTAGGGCGCCTATTCTTTGCTACTGCCAACGCTATTATCAACTGTAGGAATGGGTCCATGAGGTTAACCTTTGGGGACATGACTAGAGAAGTCAATGTCTTCAACCTAGAAAGCAACCCCGTGATGTTGAGGATCAAACATTTGAAGTCACCTTATTGAGAGCTTGACAAGTGAACATGGAGAAGAATTGGAATTAGAAACTGATTGTGACTTCGAGTTAGAGTCTGAAGGCTGTAACCTTGATCAGGTTGTCGAGTTGCTGTGAATTGGGCCTCGAACCCTATTTCACCAAATGTGGAGCCAATAAATTTGACTCCTCCTTCCAGTGAGCCTTCCCCTTCCTTAGAATTGAAAGCCTTACATGCGCATCTAAAGTTCGTCTATCTAGGCGAACAAGAGACTTTTCATGTCATAATTGCCTCCCATTTAAATGACGGGCAAGAAGAGAATCTTAAAACAATTCTGAGAAAACATAGGGAAACCATTGGTTGGACTATAACCGACATAAAGGGATTGAGTCCAGTCATAGTTCAACATCACATTCATCTCAATGAAGAAGCGACACCGAAAAGAAACCCGCAGTGTAGGTTAAAACCTATAATGCAAGAGGTTGTTCATACTGAAATTGTGAAACTCTTAGGCAATAGGATAATCTATCCTATCTCTGATAGCCAATGGGTCAGTCCTGTCCACGCGGTTATAAAGAAATTCGATTTCACCGTAGTGAAAAATGAGAACAAAGAGTTGGTCCAAACTCGACTTCCCACAAAAATTTGAGTTTGTATTGACTATAGGAAGCTTAATGCAGCAACTCGTAAGGCCATTTTTCGCTTCCCTTCATTGATCAAATCTTTGAATGTTTGGCTAGCCACGAGTATTATTGTTTCTTGGATGGTTACTCAGAGCATAATCAGATTCCTATTGCTCCGGAGGACCAAGAAAAGACTACTTTCGCATGTCCATTTGGGACATTTGCTTATCGTCGAATGCCTTTCGGCGTGTGCAATGCCCCAGCAATGTTTCAACGTTGCATGTTAAGTCTTTTCTCTGATATGTTAGAACGATTCTTAGAAATCTTCATGGATGATTTCTCCATCTATGGAGATTCATTCACTCAATGTCTCCACCATCTAGAACTTGTCCTGCAACGTTGTGCTGAGAAAAATCTGATACTTAACTGGGAGAAATGTCACTTCATGGTAAGACATAGAATTATCTTGGGTCATGAAATCTCTAAGAAAGGAATTGAAGTGGATAGAGACAAGATTGAGGTTATTGCTAAGCTCCTCATACCCAAATGCGTGAAGGATATTCAATCCTTCGTAGGACACGCCGATTTCTACCGAAGATTTATCAAGGACTTTAGTAAGATTGCTAGACTCTTAACTAATCTTTTAGCTAAGGATGTGTCCTTCACTTTTGATGATGAATGTATAAATTCTTGGGAGAAACTTAAGAAAGAGCATATTTCTGCACCAATCATATCTGAACCGGATTGGTCTTAGCCGTTCGAATCATGTGTGATACTTCTGATTTTGCCATAGGCATTGTCCTAGGGTCCACGTGATTTATTACTCTAGTAGGACTCTCAATGATTCTCAAATGAACTACACTACAACCGAGAAGGGATTCTTGGCAGTAGTGTTTGCTTTAGAGAAATTTCGTCCTTACCTACTAGGGTCCAAAATCACTATTTTCACCCATCATTCTACGCTAAGATACCTCATGATGAAAAAGGATGCCAAAACCTGACTCATTCATTGGATCCTCCTTCTTCAAGAATTTGATCTCGAGATTCGAGATAAGAAATGCGAAGAAAATGTCATTGCTAACCATCTCTCGCATATTCCAAACTCTACATGCAATTAATTGCCCATAAATGATGACTTTCCCGATGAAAAACTCTTAGCTATCTTTAAGGAATCATGGTTTGCAGATATAGTAAATTACTTAGTCACAAATCAATCTCCATCTCATTAGTCTAAAAATGATGTATACCAGTTCTTATTCCAAGTCCGGTATTTCTTTTGGGAGGAACCGTAACTTTTTAAGTACTGTTCTGACCAAATTATTAGGAGATGCATTCCAGATGAAGAAATTAAGAGTATTTTATCCTTCTATCACGAACTTGCATGCGGTGGACAATTTGGTCCCCGCAAGACTCCTGAGAAGGTGCTACAAAGTGGGTTCTATTGGCCTACTTTGTTCAAAGATGCTTATGAATTTTTCAAGATGTGCCCTATATGTCAGATGGTAGAAAGGATCTCGAAATGAGATATGCTGCCCCTCAACCCAATTCTAAAAATAAAACTCTTTGATGTTTGGGTCATCGACTTTATGAATCCATTTCCTAATTTATTTGGAAATCAATACATATTGGTTGCTGTGGACTATGTGTCCAAGTGGGTAGAAGCCATTCCAAGTAAAACTATTGATAACAAAGTTGTCATAAAGTTTTTGAAAGAGAACATTTTCTCGCGCTTAGGAACCCCTCGTGCTATCATCAGTGATAATAGTACTCACTTTTGCAATAGATCCTTTAAACTCTTATGCAAAAGTATGCTATAACTCACAAGTTGTCCATACCTTATCATCCTCAGACCACTGGGCATGTGGAGGTCTCCAATAGACAAATCAAGCTTATTTTGGAGAAGACTGTGAATCAAAATTGGAAAGATTGGTCCACCAAACTTGTAGATGCCCTATCGGCCTATAGGATCGCTTTCAAGACAATTTTAAGAATGTCTCCTTATAAGTTAGTCTTTGAGAATGCTTGCCACCTACCTGTAAGTTAAAGCACTGGGCCTTATGGGCAATAAAGCAGCTAAATTTCGAGTTGAATAAGGCCGGTGACCTTCGAAAGTTACAAATTTCCTAATTAAAAGAGTTGAGAAATGTGGCCAATGAAAATACTAAGATCACAAAAGATAGAGTTAAGATTTTTCATGATAAACATATCATAAGGAAAACATTTGTCCCTGAACAAAAAGTCTTACTCCATAATTCTAGGCTTCATCTTTTTCCAGGGAAGCTAAAATCAAAAGGGATTGGGTCATTCATTGTTAAATCTGTGTTTTCACACGGTGCTGTAGAGATCAGTGACACCAAGAATGGGAATGACTTTAAGGTAAATGGTCAACGACTAAAATCTTTCTTGGAATCGGTGCCAATAAATGAAATGACTATGGGTCTTTTCGACCTAGTGTATCGGTAACTTTACCTTTTTTACATTCCATTTCATGCATCTATACATTTCTTTCGTACATTGGGGACAATGCATAAGATAGGTGTGGGGGAGGGTTCTAACATGATTAACATTGTTTAAAAGAAAAAATTGATTAAAAATAAAAAAACTTTTTAAAAAAAAGAATAGTATTTTGACGTATTTTTTGTAAGAAATTAAGTCAATTTTAAGGAATAGGAGAATCATAATTAGGATTTCTTATACTTGGTCAAAATAAGATGACTTGTTTAATTTTCAGGGTTAGGAAAAAATTTGAAAAAATAATTTAGTCTTGATCTTTACCCTGACGAAATATGCACACTTTATACACTTACACACTTAGGGTTCAAAAACAAAAATTCTTATGCCTTATATAAAAAAAAAGAAAGAAAAAGAAAATATATATATAAAATCCTCTGTATAAGCTGGGTATTTGTGCGTCATAAAGCATAAGTATTCACGCCTAAAAGGGGTACATGATTGAGATTTTACCTGCACACAAAATATAGAATTTCAAAATTTTTAAAATAATAGTGCAGGGTGCTCAATCTACCGCTATAGCAAGTGGCTATGCGGGTCGTGATCCACAGGGAGGGACTAGCGATGGAAGCTTGTTTAGTGAGTTCTCTCTTTTTTATAATGATATTTACAATGATATTTACAATGAAAAAGAGTAAAAGAGATTGGGAATAATGTGGTGTTGGTAATCTAAACTAAAGAAATAAAAGAAAGAAAACTAAAAACTAAAAAAAAATACTTACCTCTTCGGCGTCTGCTTACCTTTGGACCGTATCAACGATGTACCTTTCTTTGAAGGCGAGCGAAGCATGGAATATAAGATCTTCCCCATTCCCGATTTACACTATGAAATAAAAGGGCAAACTATACTACCATGGAAATGGATGTTCATCTTCATAAACCATCAACGGCACTTGCAAGGAGAAGGAAACTTCGAGGCTATTGGTTTTACTTGAATCAACCAGCACAAAAGAGGGAAACAAAAACAAAACAAGAATAAAGAAGAAACAAAACTTCGATTTGATTCTTATAACAATGGAAGAAAAGACTTACACCGATGTCACCTCAGTACAAGCTTGATCTCCTTCCTCCATGAAACTCATCTCTCCTCTCAGTTACATAAAAATAAAAATTACATAAAAGAAAACTAAAACAAACCTAAGTTACAATCTACAAATTAGAGAGAATCTAAAGAAAAACCCTAAGCTCGTTTCTGTACTGCACTGGACGCCCTTCTCTGTTGCTCTGCAGGGGTATTTATAGGAGATGGAAGAAGTAGAGTCCCGGTACGACTCTCCCAAAAAATCTGAACATCAAACTCATCCAGGGAGCCGCAGAAACGCTGCCAAAAGCCGCGTTTCCGCGGCCAAAGTGTGGCTTCTGGCCACGCGCTTTCGCGCGTGGCCTCCTCTGGTTCGTCCATCTGGGTCTATCCTTTTAGATCTGGCCTACTGACTCTTTATTTTGAAAATTTGGGATAATTTGGGAAGCAAGTTACCCTAAATCCGAATCTTCCAAATCTTTTAAAACGATTTTGTGATCCTTGCACTCTTCTCCTTTTATCTTTATCCTTGTCCTGCAAGCATTTAGAGTTGAGTAGAAGTCTATCTCTTTCCTCTTCTTTTAGTAATTGCAACTTTTGCACTTGGTAATTGCAACTTTGGCATTTGGTAATTGCAACTTTTACTCTTGGGCTTGCACATGGGCTTTTTTGGGGCTTCTAGGCTTCATTTAGGCTTTATTCTTTATTTAATTAATTACTCAAGGCCTGCACACATTAAATAATAAACATTAGTAATAGTGCATAATTGTAGGAATAAATATGAAAATGTGATAGTAAATGTAGTGATAAATATGCATTTTTTACTACCTTTCACACCCCCACACTTATCTTTTTGCTCGTCCTCGAGTAAAAATCAAAAGAATAAGAAAAGAAAAACTAATCAATCCTAACTCACTTTCGTAGGCATCACGGTTGCACTTAGCACGTGCAACGAGCCGTTAAACCCCTAGGTTACCCTAGAGGACGAGTGTTGTCTCGTGAGGGTTTTCAGCGGATTACACCCACAAAATCCATAAAAAGAAAAATATTTGAAATATGTTTGAAGAGACTAAGTAGTCTATAAGTTTTTAGGATTATCATTTTTATTCATTCTTAAACTTAGTCTTTATATAGTAAATTGTTATCCTTTTTAGGTAAGGATCAAAATTGAATTTTTGTATAGTCTTTTTCGTTACCAAAAGTCATATGCATCCTTGTGAATCTTTACTAGGAATTCCTTAACTTGGACTCTCATGCCTCTTTATTATTATTATTATTTTTTTCTTTTTTTTTAAATATGTATAACTCATCTAATTTTCTTTCGTGTAAGCATGAAGGCTTCTTGAGGCCCTCATACCTAACTAATTGACTATTAGATGTGTTAGTACATAAGAAATTTTTCTTAGTTTTCTTAGGCTTTCTAATCCACCCATGTAGCGAACTTAAAGTCGGTGGCTCCCAAACCGGTCGGTTTTAGGGCACCGGGTGAGAAAAACCCCAGGACTTAAGGATTCGAGTGAACTAGGCCACAAAACTAAGGACTTTATTTATAAAATCACTTTTAGGCGTGAATACTTATGCTTCTTGAGGCACATGTATCCAGCTTAATCAGTGAATTTCCCTTTTTTTAATAATTTTTTTATTTTTTATAGGGTACAAGAGTCTTTGTCTTAGAATCATAGATATGCATTAGGTATGCACATTTCATTAAGGTAAAAATCAAGACTAATTACTTATTAAATTTTTCCTCCTATACCTAAAAATTCAACAATTTATTTATTTTGACCAAGTTTTTAAAATTCTAATCATGATTTTCCTAATTCTTAAGACTAACTTAGATTTCTTTCAAAAGATAAGTCAAAGTATTGTCCTTTTTTTTTCAATTTTTTTTTGAGTATCTACCTATGTTAGTATGTTAGTAAACCCTCCTCCTCACTTATCTCATGCATTGTCCTCAATGTATGAATGAATGCATGTATGCATGAAAAAGAAAAAAGGGAAGGCAGATGTTACCTCAAGGTGGTGGTTCCGGTGGTGGTCTAATTGGTCCACGGAATGCGGCCCAATCTACTTTATTTATAAAATCCATAAAAAGGAAAATATTTGAAATATGTTTGAAGAGACTAAGTAGTCTATAAGTTTTTAGGATTATCATTTTTATTCATTCTTAAACTTAGTCTTTATATAGTAAATTGTTATCCTTTTTAGGTAAGGATCAAAATTGAATTTTTGTATAGTCTTTTTCGTTACCAAAAGTCATATGCATCCTTGTGAATCTTTATTAGGAATTCCTTAACTTGGACTCTCATGCCTCTTTATTATTATTATTATTTTTTTCTTTTTTTTTAAATATGTATAACTCATCTAATTTTCTTTCGTGTAAGCATGAAGGCTTTTAGAGGCCCTTATACCTAACTAATTGACTATTAGATGTGTTAGTACATAAGTAATTTTTCTTATAGTATTCCCGTAAATGTGATAATCACAGGTCAAGTATTAATATGTCAAGAGGCAAGTATATCATACCGGGTGTCAAGTGATAGCATGACAGGAGGATGATATTTGGCAAGTGACCAATCATGACAAGAGATTGATATTAGTCCGGTGGCAAGTCATGTCATAACAAGGGGCCTTGCCAAGTAGTAGATCTGGTGTCAGGTGATAACACATCAGTTGTCAGGTGATACAAACAGGTGTTAAATAGTAGCATATATAAAGCATGTCAAGTGTTAACATGTCAGGTAAGTACATGGCATGCGATAAAGTAGTAGCTGAGCACAACCAAGCGGAGCTGAGCAAGCTAGAGGCACAGACAGCAAACAGTATTTAGCACTGGAGCATCTGGCAAGGTTACCGGGACAACTCGGCTTAAAGTGCGAGTGGGAAATCCGGCAGCATCTTGCCTAGACGAATCTAGTGATAAAGCGCTGAACGCTGATCATGATAACCAGGCGGAGCTGAGAGACCTGACGGTCCCAATCACTTCCCTTTCGAGATAGTGAGAGACCGGAGGCTGAAGGACGGAGAGACCTGACGGTCCCAATCACTTCCCTTTTGAGATAGTGAGAGACCGGAGGCTGAAGGCTGAGGGATCAAGAACGCTCGGGGTTTAAGCGCACTCTTAGTGGCTACCAGCCATCCCAGGACTTAAGGATTCAAGTGAACTAGGCCACAAAACTAAGGACTTTATTTATAAAATCACCTTTAGGCGTGAATACTTATGCTTCTTGAGGCACATGTATCCAGCTTAATCAGTGAATTTCCCTTTTTTTTAATAATTTTTTTATTTTTTATAGGGCACAAGAGTCTTTGTCTTAGAATCATAGATATGCATTAGGTATGCACATTTCATTAAGGTAAAAATCAAGACTAATTACTTATTCAATTTTTCCTCCTATACCTAAAAATTCAACAATTTATTTATTTTGACCAAGTTTTTAAAAATCCTAATCATGATTTTCCTAATTCTTAAGACTAACTTAGATTTCTTTCAAAAGATAAGTCAAAGTATTGTCCCTTTTTTTTCAATTTTTTTTTTTGAGTATCTACCTATGTTAGTATGTTAGTAAACCCTCCCCCTCACTTATCTCATGCATTGTCCTCAATGTATGAATGAATGCATGTATGCATGAAAAAGAAGAAAGGGAAGGCAGATGTTACCTCAAGGTGGTGGTTTCGGTGGTGGTCTAATTGGTCCAGGGAATGTGGCCCAATCTACTTTTTGTGAAATTCGGAGGAACCCACCAGAAATCTCTCTTGTATAACCCACTAAAATGATGTCTGTATGAACATTTTTTATTAAAAATTCCACCCCATCAAATTTTCAAATCTCATAATTATTTTCAGAGTCAATTGTGTCAACCGCCTTGTCCCAAAATGGAGTGTGAAAAGATGGAATGATTGACTTGGACTTAAGAAGTACGGGAACGAATACCGACTCAGGAAAGTAACTTAAATCAAGTAAAGGTTCAGGAGTCGAGCTTGGTTCAAGAAGTGGGTCCAAATCAAAAAGTTGAAACGTAAGTCCACAATCATTTTCCCACAATGGAATGCGACTTAATATTGGTGATTCAAGTTCAGGAATGATAGGTGTGGGAATCAAACTGACTCTAAAATATTACCTAAGTCGGGAAACAAAACAGGAGTCAATATTGATTCGGGAATTTAAACTTGATCACAGATTTGAGAATCTAGGTCACATTTCTCATTGAGTTCAATGTCATAAAAATGAGAACTTGCCAATTATCCATGGGATTTTGAAAATTATAAAATTGGTCAAGTTCAATATGATCATCAAAAATGGGTGATTCAATTTCATTTTGAATTGGCACAGGATCCAATGTTGACTCGGGGAAAAGATTGAAATCAGGTGGAGACACCGGAGTCATTATTGAATCAAGAAGTAAAATTGAATCACTAAGTTGAGGTTCATGATCATATTCGTTTTCAAGTTCAATTTCAGGAAAGGAATAACTTGCCAAACTGTCAATGTCATTTTCAAAATTTGGAGTTTGGGCAAGTTCAAATGATTGTACTGAAATAGAATCTTGTTTTCCAAAGCAACGTGACTCTTCGGCTCTAAGAGAATGGTTAGCGACATCAGAAATGGCCGAACGGTGAGAGCGTAAAGTTTGAACCATCATATCTATTTCATGATCACGAGCGATTCTAGCCTGAGTCATGACTTCAAGCATCTTTTCATAGTCGATAGGTTCATCATTTTGTTGTGATAGGACTTGAAAAGATGAAGTGTTGTTGTGACAATCATGATGAAATTGTGAGTCGGTCAGATTCTGTGATTGTTGCTTGGACTCACACATCATCATGTCCAAGATTGATGGTGATTGTTGCTTGGACTCATGCATACTCATCATTTCCAGATAGATGGTTTTCTATTTTGAACTGGTGGATCTGAGTATGAATCTTGAAAATATTGTGGACAAGGTGGATAAGGAGGACAAGTTGGTAGAAAATTAGACTCGGGGGAGGTGAATCCCCATGGACTCTGCGAAGAGTTGAAATTGTTATGGAAATTATGGTCATAAAATGGGGGCATGGGTTATATTCATTCGGATAAGACCACTCCGGCACACTAGGTTAGTTAAAGTTATGATATGCCGGGTTGGTAATATCTGAAAAAGAGGTTTGGGTGTAATATGGATTATTATTAAAATTGAAAAAATTGTTGTTATAAGCCATATCACAAACACAAACAAAGAAAAAGAAAACAAACAAATAAGCAAACAAAAAAAATTCTAACCTAAGTTAGGGTAGACCTATGACCTAGACGACTCCTAACTGGTTGACTGTCTACGGGAGGTATAATGTAGACTTTGACCACAAGCTAATCAGCCAGGTCAGGGCAAGATTGGTGAGAGATTTTCCGTCAAAGACGTTCCTTAATTAAATAACCACCAATCTTCGGGCTTTCGGCCCTCAATCCCCTTCCTAGACACTGATTTGGCAGGAGTCAAATTCCAACACCATTCCCCCTTAGGATAATCTCCTAATTGAGTCCGAGATGTCCCTAGGGCCAACGTTTACTCATTTTTAGTTAGGCTTGGGTTAGTGAGTGAGGAGATTGTTTGTGGGCCAAGAAAGGGTGATGAAATCCCCACCTTATTTTGTTTATAGGACAAGCCCTTAGATCAATTTAGTGCACGTGTAAAGCAATAGACAAATATTCACTCAAAAGCAGTAAATCAGCCAAGGGTGCTTCCTACTCTATATGCAATGCGAACGTACCTTGTCTCCAGCACTCTTTAACAGAAATAAAAAAATTAAATAGACACGTGCCTATATGCAAGAGTCTAATTTTTTTTTCAACGAATAGGTTACTGTTAATTAATTAGCAGTATGCAGGGTGATTACAGAGAAAAATTAACAGAACAACAAGTCTAACTTTAAATTTCCAGCAACCTGCAGAAAACTTAATGAGTAGTTCACTACTCAGGCCGCGGAAACGCGGCCATTGCCGCGCAAACGCGGCTCTGTAGTAGGCTCTGCTGCTCTGCCTTCGAGAGCAGAGGCACAGAGTTGTCCTTTGCTGCGGTTAGTTTTCCTGTTCTCTGATCCTACAAACAAAAAGAATAAATAAATCAATAATTATTTTTTTTAGAGAGAAACTTACCGTCCTTCCCCAGCAACGGCGCCAAAATTTTGATTGAGATTTTACCTGCACACAAAATACAGAATTTCAGATTTTTAAAACAATAGTGCAGGGTGCTCAATTCTACCGCTATAGCAAGTGGCTATGCGTGTCGTGATCCACAAGGAGGGACTAGCTATGGAAGCTTGTTTAGTAAGTTCTCTCTTTTTTTTATAATGATATTTACAATGATATTTACAATGAAAAAGAGTAAAAGAGATTGGGAATAATGTGGTGTTGGTAATCTAAACTAAAGAAATAAAAGAAAGAAAACTAAAAACTAAAAAAAATACTTACCTCTTCGGCGTCTGCTTACCTTTGGACCGTATCAACGATGTACCTTTCTTTGAAGGCGAGCGAAGCATGGAATATAAGATCTTTCCCATTCCCGATTTACACTATGAAATAAAAGGGCAAGCTATACTACCATGGAAATGGATGTTCATCTTCATAAACCATCAACGGCACTTGCAAGGAGAAGGAAACTTCGAGGCTATTGGTTTTACTTGGATCAACCAACACAAAAGAGGGAAACAAAAACAAAACAAGAATAAAGAAGAAACAAAACTTCGATTTGATTCTTATAACAATGGAAGAAAAGACTTACACCGATGTCACCTCAGTACAAGCTTGATCTCCTTCCTCCATGAAACTCGTCTCTCCTCTCAATTACATAAAAAATAAAAATTACATAAAAGAAAACTAAAACAGACCTAAGTTACAATCTACAAATTAGAGAGAATCTAAAGAAAACCCTAAGCTCGTTTCTGTACTGCATTGGACGCCCTTCTCTGTTGCTCTGCAGGGGTATTTATAGGAGATGGAAGAAGTAGAGTCCCGGTACGACTCTCCCAAAAAATCTGAACGTCAAACTCATCCAGGGAGCCGCGGAAACGCGGCTTTGGCCGCGTTTCCGCGGCCAAAGTGTGGCTTCTGGCCACGCGCTTTCGCGCGTGGCCTCCTCTGGTCCGTCCATCTGGGTCTATCCTTTTAGATCTGGCCTACCGACTCTTTATTTTGAAAATTTGGGATAACTTGGGAAGCAAGTTACCCTAAATCCAAATCTTTCAAATCTTTTAAAACGATTTTGTAATCCTTGCACTCTTCTCCTTTTATCTTTATCCTTGTCCTGCAAGCATTTAGGGTTGAGTAGAAGTCTATCCCTTTCCTCTTCTTTTAGTAATTGCAACTTTTGCACTTGATAATTGCAACTTTGGCATTTGGTAATTGCAACTTTTACTCTTGGGCTTGCACATGGGCTTTTTTGGGGCTTCTGGGCTTCATTTAGGCTTTATTCTTTATTTAATTAATTACTCAAGGCCTGCACACATTAAATAATAAAACATTAGTAATAGTGCATAATTGTAGGAATAAATATGAAAATGTGATAGTAAATGTAGTGATAAATATGCATTTTTTACTACCTATCAGTACATTTTATAAATAAAAATCTTTAGTTTTGTGGCCTTGTTTGCTCGAGTGCTTAAGTCCTTGGGGGTATTTTCTCACCTGGAGCCCTTAGACTGTCCGGTTTGGGTGTCACCGACTAAACGCTTGTTACATGGACAAATTAGAAAACCTAATAGAATTAAGGAATAATACCACCAAAAATATAAATAAATAAGGCATAAGAGTTAAAGTTAAAGAACTCTTAGTGAAAATCTCATGGTCACAAAGGTGCATATGACTTAGAGTAAAGTAATAGACCATATGAGAAATACAATTTGACTCCTTTCTTTGATTGATAACACATTTTTGAATAGAGACAAAGTTTAGGAATGAAAAATTCAATTTTCCTATGACTTATAGGTTACTCAAACTCTAACAATAATACCTCAAATATTTTCTCTCTTTTCAAAATGCTTTTTGAAAATACTAACACTTTTCTCTTTCTTTATGGATTTTGTGGGTATAATCTACTGAAAATCCTCACGAGACAAAACTCATCCTCTAGGGGTAATCTAGAGGTTTAACGGCTTGTTGCACATGCTCAGTGCAATCGAGTGACCTGCGAAAGTGGTCAAAATTATTTCTTAGGATCAGTTTTGATGTTTTGCTCGAGGACGAGCAAAAGATAAGTGTGGGGGTGTGATCGGTCACCTATGTTACATATATATTGTCACATTCCCATGATTATTGTCTAATAAATAATGTATTTAATCTTATTTTTGTTTAATAAAATGCAGGCCCATTACTAATAGAGGTCGAAGAAAATTGAACCCAAAAGCCCGCTTTAAATTCTGATTTAAATCTGAATTAAAGAAGGGATAATTATTCAGGAGGATAGCCATGATCCCAGCTGAAGATCAATGCATATCAGAGAGGATCACATCAGATGAAATTGGTTAATTTAGTTTTGTACAAATCCAATTCGGTTAGCTTGAGGATCATTCAAGGTCAGATCAAAACCATATATCAAACAGAAAATTCGTCAGATAAAAGGGGATAAAACCAAACGCCAGCCATATCTGCTCCTGGATGTGATCAAATGGCCACATCCAGGCCGCGAAAACGCGAATTTGGCCGTATTTCTGTGACCATCCCTTGGACATAAGGGGAGTGTTTGCTCCCCTTGTCTCCTCACTCCTCTCCCCTCTGGGTTTTTGCCTATAAAAGACAGGAAGTTTACTAAAGAACGGACTGAAAACTAGTTTAAGTTTTTTTCTTTATTTTTAGGATTTAGGTTCATTGTTAGATAGTTTATAAGAAGTTGTATGTTAGTTCTTAATCTGTAGTTCATTTTAGAAACAAAGTGAGAGAAAAAAAGAGTAATTGTAATATGAAGTTGAAGTGACATCAATAAAGATTCGACGAACTTCTTTTCTTTTCAAACTCACGGGTATGTTGAATTTTAATTTAATGTTTTCTTTTTTAGTAATGAATAGCTAAATCTCTTCTTTCTGGACTAATTAATCTCTCCTCTCTAGTATTGATTCTTGATCGGTATTAATAAAAAGACCCAACTAAATCATATGAATGCTTTAAACTAAACCTTGTTTATTGCGAGTGTTCTTGAAGGCACATGAGGATGGGATTAGATTTTGAACTTAATTTTAAAATTTATCGTTAAAAAGAACTTGTTTTTATTCCATGTTTGTTTTATTGCTTTGAAGGTTTAACATCCAATTCAAAAAAAGATTTCAAAAACTAAAGTTCGATTTCTAAAATAAACCATCTTATGTGTTTTACTTGATCTCTTTTAAATATAAGGCTAAACTTTTGCCTATGATCTTATTGAGGCACTCAAACTTTCAAGAAAAGAATTTAGAGTTGGGTAAAGATTAGTGAGCCTAGATTTCTCTTTATAAAAACAAACAAACACCATCACTCTTAAAGCCTTTTAAAGATCACTTTTTCTAAAATCTTTTTCAAGTTCAAGTTTTCTTTAAATCATCTCTCTACTCTCAATTTTCTTTTCATATAAAAAAAAATATATCAACAGCATTCTTTGCTTTTGAAACAATACATCAAAAAGCTTTCATCGCATTCCTCCTCGTGGATCACGACCCATTGGCCCAAAGCTACACGGTAATTCTCACTACATTTACTTGCAATTAGTTAGTGGGTTAGTAGTTAGTTAGCCATGCAAGAAGAAAGTTAGCTAGACATGGAATTAAAGTAAGAAATGAAAAGCTTGTTAGAGGAGTTAGAGATTGTTAGAGACATGAAATAAAAATACAAGTAGATGATTGCAAGAAAGAGAAATGAGGAGAAGAAGAATCCTTGTATTGATTGTTGCTTTCTCAATTACAACAACACTCTCTCTTCCTCACTCAAATTCTAAATGAAAACCTAATCTAATTGCAATGATGTAAGAGTACAAGAGAAATTATAGTAGCGCAAGCCAATATGGTGCTCTGCTCTCTGTTCTCTGTCTCAGTCTCTCTCGGGTCTAATTATAGGGTGTTTATAGGCTGTAGAGGCTTGGGGAGCACGAAACGAGGGGACATGTATCAAAGATCTGCGCCTAGATCCACCATCTTTCTACGAGAACACGGGAAGAGCCACGTTTTTGCGGCTAGATCCAGCACAGATGCGGAGATCTTCTGCCATTTGTCCCTTCTCCTAGGTGGTAGCTTTGGAGTATATCCATCTTTTCGCACTTAGGGTATGTATTAGTCCAGATTCATTCTCCAATCATTAGGACTAAACTATCCTCTCTAGAAACCTCTTTCTCGATCTTCAAGAAATTCTATTAATTAACCAAAAATTAGCTTTAAATCAGGATTTGTTACCACTTTGCCCTTCTCCCTTTAATTATCTACAAAAGACCCAGTGAGATTTATTAGCAAGATAATTAATATAAATATGTAGGAAATGTTATGATGATGATGATGATGCAAAATCAGTTACTAATAACACGCCTTTGCTTACATGGCGGGGACTCTCGAGGAGATGGCCAAGCGATTCAAAGAGCAGGCCCAAGTCCAACGGGAACAATTCGATATGATTTAAGCCCAGCAAGAATCTATCGACACCCTTAAGCAAATGCTATCACAGCTGCTTAAGGACAAAAGGAAGCCAAAGGCTAAGACTCTTCCAAGAAGTCTAAGGGCAAATAGAAAGAAGAGAGAGCTCATCCTCTATAAACACCGAGAATGAAGAGCATTCTGACTCTGAGCCACCCAAGTCTTTATCTGAAGAGGAGGACAACTCAGAGCACGGGAGCACTCATTTAAAAAAGATGAACAAATTAGAGCAACGCCTTGAGACCCTCGCCAATCGAGACGGACTCCAAGAAGTGGGGATAGTCTGACCCTACCCAGAAGAGTGGGATATGGCTCCCTGCCTTCCAAGTTGAAGGCATCAACCCTTCACACTTTCGACGGTAAGGGTCACCAAACAAACATGTATACTACTTCAAACCCCAAACTGGAAATGTAGTATCGAACGATGCCATTTTGGCTCGTTTATTCATTTGCACCCTTTAGGGGTCGCCTTTGAATAGTTCATGAAACTTCCTGCCAGCTCAATTAAAACATGGGCCGACCTCGTGAAGTTGTTTCTGGCTCGTTTCTTTAAAGACGATTCAGAGATCTCAGTGCCGACTCTTCTTGCAGCCAAGCAGAAGAAAGAAGAGTCCATCAAAACTTTCATCGAGAGATTTCAGAGCATGGCACTCCATTATCCTAGCGGCATGACCCAGTCCACACTAGTGGAGATGTGCCGCAATAATCTACAAACTTCCCTACTCGCTCAGATGGGAGTTGTGGAATATCGCACTTGGAAGCAGTTGGTGATACAAGGTGAACAGGTGAAAGAGATCGTTGCCAGGGTCAGGGCTGAAGAAAAAGATAGCAAGCCAAGACCTAACAAGTCAATGCAACATACCCCAGAGTCATCTTCTCAACCGAGAAGAAGGAATACTATGGCAGTAGAGTCAAATCACCTTCAAAGACCCAGATAGTAAGAGGAGGTATGGCTTCCCTCCAACCACGTGCTAATAAATCGTACTCCTTCAAGGATAAGCACGTGGTATATTTGTTCAAGTTACTCCAAAAGAGTAATAGACTCAAACTCTCATAGATCAAGTGCCCTGAATAGGTGAGAAAGACTGACGATCCCAACTACTATTTATATCATAGGATGCTGGACACCCTACCAAGAACTGCTACATATGTAAAGATGTCCGTCAGGCTCTGATCAATGCAGAGGTGTTAAAACTTCATCCAGAACAGAAGAAGGTGACTGCTAACATGACAGCTATGTTACCGATCTAATTTAGATGAAATCTTTCGCTAGCACCAACTGAAGTGGTTCCCATCCTGAAAGGGGAACTAAGAGCGATCAATATTGATCCTCACAGCCAGAGAGAGAAAGGTCTTATTCCAGTCCCTACTCCTCAAGGAGAGACGATGTGTCCATCCTGACATTGTCGAAAACCAGTAGTGGATGACTGTTACAAGCATGAAGCCCAAAGGCAAGGCTAAAACATCCTCCAGCAATGTGGTGAGCATCTCTATAAGAGAAACCGAGAAAAATGTCGCTTCCCTTACTAGTTCGGGAGACGAGGAGTTCGCCCTTGTTGCTGACACGGGTACACCTCCCGCATTAAAGACTCGATCAGGAAAGCAATATCTGAAATAGTACAGTGTCGTAGATCCCTATAGCCAGCTGAGGAGGGGATTAAGCAGCCCACGAGGCCATCCGTGGAGAAGTAGAAAGAGCTTCGATATGTTAAAGCTCTTTCAAAAAGCGGTGCGGGACCATCAACTCCCTTCCATTTTGATGTCTTGGCTCAGCTAGCCAATATCCTTGCTCGGATCACTCTCTATAAGCTCATGAGGCTTTTCTAGTCTACAAGAGATGCTCTAAGATAAGCATTAGTAGATGCAGAAGTTTTCGTAACTAAGATTCCTGCTACATGTCACGAGGAAGATGGCAGTCATTGCCACCATGCCTCGAAGCAGTTTTCTTGCATCACTTTCACCCCAGAAGACATGTAAGTCAAAGGGAAGCATGATAGACCCTTGTACTATACAGGGTATATCGGATCATTTAAGGTGAGCCTTATTCAGGTTAATCTGGGATCTGCGTTGAGCATTATGTCCCGCATGGTCATGTAGTATTTGGGGATTCCCACCCATCAGTTGAGCGCCACTCAGACAACTATCTATGGCTTCAATGCCAATGGTACACGCCTGATGGAAAAAATCAAGCTCAGGTGTCAAATCGGGGACCTAAAATCTGAGGTGACATGTTATGTCATTGACGCTCACACCTCGTACAATCTACTGCTAGGACGACAATGAATTCACCGCAATGCCATCGTATCGTCCATTCTTCATCAAGTAATGAAATGCGTTGGTGAAGATGGGAAAGTGACAACGTTGATTATCAAAAGACATCTGTTCAAAGGAGTCGAGAATTATTTTACTGACTCCCTCCTTTATCAGGATTCTCTTGAGGCTGATGAGAATCCACACCCGGAAGAAATCGACTCTAGCAACGAAGTAGATACAGAGCCAGAAGATGACAAGTGTCTCTAGGAAATAAATCCTCTTGTAACGAGCATTGATAAGCTCGCTGTCAATACTACCGCTGATGTTGAAGGTGAGTGGATTATCAATGAAGATCTAGATTTGGCTTACTTTTCTACATTTGCTTCTGATTATGTGCCGTAAGATACTAGCATTGACGTGGATAGTGATCCTTGGTCAATAATGAATTCCCTTGTTGGCCCAAAGCCCATCACTCTAGTTTTGATGATGATTAACTCATATAGTTATAGTACTAATGATCTTGTGTTTAAATTAGTGTCAGATATTTGATCAAGATCTTAGTTGGTGTTTAGCTTCAACAAAGGATTTCAAGTCAACGAGCTAGCACGTGTTGATTCAAGAGTTCGCGCATCAAGGTTGCATCAAGTACTCAAGAGGAGTCTAGCTCATTGGATCAAGGTTTGAACCAAATCAAGAAGAAGAAGACCTTCAAGAGAAGACTTATGTCTAGGTTTTTTTTGTAGTAAGATTTTATTTTTAGATAAAATGTAAAAGATAAATTAGTTGGTAGATTGCTCAAGTTCATATACACTCACACACAAGATTTAGATGTATTTTCATAAAAGAGTTTTCATTTTAGAAAATATCGTTTTAGTTTTTAAGCTTCATAATATACTTGTGTTTTTAACAAAACTTATTTTAGAGCTTAATGTCAAAAACATAGATATTTCATCATATATGTGTAGTGGATCATATCCATACACACTAAGCTTCAAAAGTATTTAAAATATCTTGTTTTTATATTTGGAGGAGTTTTGGAAAAATCGATTTTCAATTTGGAAAAATCGTTTTGGAAAAATACAGATTTTTATTTAAGGCAAAACTTCTATATTACAAAAATAGTTCAAAATGTTTGTAACATGTTTTGATTTTTTCTCAAACATATTTGTATATCAAAGTATATTACTGAACTTATTTTTGTAGATTTTTAGAGAATTTATGGGATTTTTGTTGAAGGTAAAAAGCCAAGTTTTAAATCCCTAAAAACCTGTTACTGGCCTTCTGACGGTCGACCGATCTAGAGGTTGGTCGACCAGGTGGTCGATCGACGTGCACAAACATGCACGGCCAAGGGCCGATCGACCACATGGTCGACCGCCAGAGAGCCTTTGCTCTCTGAAAATGGCCCGGTCGATCGGGCGGTCGACCGCTGGGTTATTTGCCAATTTATGGTCGACCGACCAGTCGACTGCTAGCATAACGGTCAGAAATCTGACCATTGGCCGGTCGACCGGGCGGTCGACCGCCAACAGTCCAGATTGTTGATTTGGACCCCAACGGCTAGATATTGGAGTCCTATATATTCCGGTTCCCTTGGATTGTTTTCTACATGATTTCAAGAGAGTTTTTGGGCTAGTTTTTTCTACCTATTTCAGTGATTTGCTCCATATGTTTTAGAGCAAATATTTCCAAATCAAAAGGAGAGTGTATCAATATGTTTCGATTTCAATTTGGTTTCAATTTAAATTGGTATCAGAGCTTGGTGCTCTTGATTTAGGTCTAACCACCTTGAGTTAAAGATCCTCATTTATAGCTAATCACAATATTTGTTTACTCACATATGGATTTCATGTCACCTCCCATGTTTGACATTCTTTCCAAACTTGGAAAGTTAAGATGCCCATGTACCTCAAAGGCCTAGGTATTCATGTTTGGGTTGTTTGTTTCGCCGTAAAAGACATAAAAGTCTGTAATTCATAAATGACTTACAACCCAATTACAACTATGATGTTTGTTTGGACCGTAATTCATAAAAGAGTTACACAACTCAACTACCACTCACTTGCAATCCAATTACCACTCACTTACATCCCAGTTACAGTTAATTTTGTGGTCATACAAATTTGTATTATTTTCTTATGTTAATATTAAACTTTTTTAATATTTAATATCTTAATATTTATTTGCAATATTAAAACTTTTTAAATCACCAAATAGTTAATTTTTTGTCAACTTTTTCACTTACGACTTACACATTACGACAACCAAACACCGTAAAATACAATATACTTTCCCACTTATAACTTTATATTACTAACCAAACACCATAAAACTTACATGCATGCAACTCATTTATAATTGTAAAAGACTTTACCAATTACAACTTATGAATTATGGCCAATTACGACAACCAAACAGACCCTTTATCTTGCTACCATTAAGGATTCATACTTTAGTAATAGCAAGTATCTTGAGGCTAACTCAAAAGTCATCCATGCATTAAAGAGTACCCTAAATGATGAATATTTATTTAGGGTTGCTAATTTTGATTCCGCTTTTATAGTATGGAATACTATTATCTACCTTGGTGAACAAGAGCAATACTATGTGGGGAGCAACTCGGATGATGGAAGTCATGCTTCCAACTTGTGCTACATGGTCCAAGGGGATAACCCCCTTGAGGTAAACTCCGAATCCGAGGTAGAAGAAGATATTGACATGTCTTATGATGAACTTGCATCTTTTTGTCAACAACTTCTTGAAAAATATGACTTACTCAAAAAGGATAATAAGAAAATGAAAAATAAATTTGATTCCAAGTTAAAAGAAAATGATTCTCTTAAAAATCAATTTGAATGCATTTCAAAAGAAAACGAATTTTTGAAAAAAGATAATATTTTCTTGACTTCTAAATTGAATGATCTTTGTGAAGGAATACTTCTTTGAAAAATAAAATAATTTTGGTGGAAAAGGAAAAGGAAATTGCTTTGAATGAAAACAACTCTTTAAAAAGAAAAATTAATTCAAAAGAAAAAGAAAATGTTTCTAAAAAGAAAAAGATTGTTAACCATGCTTTTCATGCTACTATCAATAAAAATGAGATTAAATTTTTGAAAAATAGAATAGATTATTTGAGCTCAAGTTTGAGCAATTGTGCATTTAATCATAATAGATTGGAAACCTTATTTCAAAAGAAACAAGCTCCACATGTTCATGCACATCACCCACGGCACACGTATGCACACTTTGCACATCATGATCATACTCATTCTCATGTGCATTCTAGAGTGTACAAGTGTACACATTGCGGCCGCAAAAGCCATTTGGCAAAAAATTTTTATGATAGAGTAAATTCTTTAAATTTTGTAAATAAAAATGTTTGGGTTTCAAATAATGCTAACCCCCGTGGACCCAAAAGAAAATGGGTATCAAAGGCCCCACCTCTTGTGTTTGATGTAGGTGTGGGCTCTCACATGACGTGAGAGATTTGGTGCCTTGGTGGTGGGTGCATGATAAGCTAGATGGATACACCAAATTGATGCATCACTATCAAGGTAGTTTTGGTGGGAAGACCACCAAGTTTGGAGACTTAGAGTATAGTGCTTGTGGTTTTTGGTAACTATTTCTAAACTCCTATTTTAGTTTACATACTTTGATATATATGTTTTTAGCATGTCTTTGATATTGTACTTCATGTGGTGAATAACTTGTCTAGATGTAGTTTTTGTCAAAACTTGTGTCTATATTTGTACAAGTAGTGAGCAACATTTGATTCTCATATGTTTGTACTTCATTGCACATTTGTACTCACTACATGTATATGTATAACCTAGTTTTAATGATTCTTTCATTTACACTTGTCTTGCCTATCCTTGTGTATGTTTTACTTCATGTATATGTAATTTTTGTTCAAAACTAATAAATATACATGTACACCTTTGAGTCACTTGCCTTCATGCAAATACTATTATGAACTCTTTTTGTGTTTGGGATATATATGCATATTTCTACTTTTGATAAATCATACATATACCTTGAAGTTTATTATTAAATGAAAAATAAATTTTTATGATTTTCATATTTGTTTAATTAAAAGATATTCATGTTTGTTTTGAGCCTTATTGATTGTTTTCATGAAAATGCTAATTACATGATTCTTGTGCACTCACACTTTATTTGTTTACTCATGAAATTGTTTTCATGAGAATTTTTGAGCTTTATAGATTTTGAGTGTCAACTCTTGTGTATTTGGTATGCTTCATGAGATATATATGATTTGCTTTCATGTTTGAAGGATCTTCTAGTCTTTCAAAAATTACTTTAAACTAGTTAGTTATTCTTCAATTGGTAGAGTTGTTCAAATTTTGAAAAATATTTTTAAACTCTTAGTTTTGAAAACCCCTACCAACCCTTTAGAGGGCGGATAGATGGGCGACCATGCCTTATGAGCCTTAATAAAAATCTTTTTATCATGTGCATAAAAAGGATGAATCTTTATGAGTTATACACTTGATTCTCATCATAGTTTCAATTGGTATCACAATTGATATTTTTTGTATACTCATATTTTGTTTTCTATATCTGTATGCTTTAAATTTCAAATAATATCAATTTCGATTGGTATTTTCATTTTCATACATATATATGATTTGATTGTGCTTGATTTACAATATATTTACATGTTTAGTGCACAAATTATATTTATGCTAAGCTTGACTTAAATCTTGATTTCAATTGGTATCTCAATTGGTATTTTAATAAGCTTATGAATTTTTTTAATTAGTATTTTATTGATATCAAAATTTACAATATACTTTAATTGGTATCAAGAATGTTTTACCTTTCATATCAATTGGTATCAAAATTAGTATCAACAATGTTTTACTTTTATTTGGTATCAAAATTTACCATATATTTCAATTGGTATCAAAATATAATATTTTCTTCATTGGTATCAAAATTTATAAATGTTTCAATTTCAATTGGTATCACAAATTTCCAATTTCATTTGGTATCAAAAATCTTGTGATATCTTAAAATTTTGTTTATTTACAAGTGGTATCTCAAAATTTGATTTAAGAGATTTCAGAATTTGTTTAAAGTGATTTAAAAATATTTTGATATGTATTGCCTATATGCAAGGGGAGCTTAACATCTCTTCTATATATAGATTCATGTTGAGTGTATCTTATATTGAGGAGCTTGACATCTCTTCTTTATGTGATACACGTGTGTAACGGAGCTTAACATCTCCACTTATGCATTGTATATTATGCTTTATGTGAGTTAGGATTTTGTCATCCCTTCTTCATATAATGCATGTATGCAGGGGAGCTAACTTAGCGTCTTCTTCTTTATGAATATATATCGCATATATGTCTTTATTGTTTGACTTATTTTTAACCCCTTTGTTGATGATTGACAAAGGGGGGGAGAATGATTTTGAGTGTATATATGCATATTTGAGTTTTTGCATATTTGAGTTTTTATGCATGTCCTATATGATGTAATGTTTATACAGAAAGAGGGAGATGATTTTGAAAGTTTAAACAAAAGGGGGGAGATTGGGAAAAGAACTTTTAGTTTATGCATGTTTCTCTCACCTTGTTTATGCATATATATTTGTTTAGTTTTATGCACTTTATTGAATATCTATTTGTTTATTGTTATGCATGAGTTAGGGAGAGCTTCTATGAAGCTTAACTTTAATCCATGCATATATAACTCCATGAGTTTTTTCATCATCAAAAAGGGGGAGATTGTTGGCCCAAAGGCCCATCACGCTAGTTTTAATGATGATTAACTCATATAGTTATAGTACTAATGATCTTGTGTTTAAATTAGTGTCAGATATTTGATCAAGATCTTAGTTGGTGTTTAGCTTCAACAAAGGATTTCAAGTCAAGTTTTGGATCTAGCACGTGTTGATTCAAGAGCTCGCGCATCAAGGTTACATCAAGTACTCAAGAGGAGTCTAGCTCATTGGATCAAGGTTTGGACCAAGTCAAGAAGAAGAAGAAGACCTTCAAGAGAAGACTTGTGTCTAGGTTTGTTTGTAGTAAGATTTTATTTTTAGATAAAATGTAAAGGATAGATTAGTTGGTGGATTGCTCAAGTTCATATACACTCACACACAAGATTTATATGTAATTTCATAAAAGAGTTTTCATTTTGGAAAATACCGTTTTAGTTTTTAAGCTTCATAATATACTTGTGTTTTTATCAAAACTTATTTTAGAGCTTAATGTCAAAACATAGATATTTCATCATATATCTGTAGTGGATCATATCCATACACACTAAGCTGCAAAAGTGTTTAAAATATCTTGTTTTAATATTTGGAGGAGTTTGAAAAAATCGGTTTTCAATTTGGAAAAATCGTTTTGAAAAATACAAATTTTTGTTAAGGCAATACTTTTATATTACAAAAATAGTTCAAATGTTTGTAACATGTTTTGATTTTTTCTCAAATATGTTTGTATATCAAAGTATATTACTGAACTTATTTTTGTAGATTTTTAGAAATTTATGGGATTTTGTTGAAGGTAAAAAGTCAAGTTTTAAATCCCTAAAAACCTGTTTCTGGCCTTCTGACGGTCGGCCGCACGATCGACCGATCCAAAGGTCGGTCGACCGGGCGGTCGACCGACGTGCACAAAAGTGCACGGCCAACGGCCGGTCGACCGCTAGAGAGCCTTTGCTCTCTGGAAATGGCCCAGTCGACCGGGCGGTCGACCGCTGGGTCATTTGGCAGTTTACGGTCGACCGACCGGTCGACCGCTGGCACAACGGTCAGAAATTTGACCGTTGGCCGGTCGACCGGCGGTCGACCGCCAGCAATCCAGATTGCTGATTTGGGCCCCAACGACTAGATTTTGGAGGCCTATATATTAGGGTTCTCTTGATTGTTTTCTTGATGATTTCAAGAGAGTTTTGGGCTAGTTTTTCCTACCTATTTCTGTGGTTTCCTCCACATGTTTTAGACCAAATATTTCCAAATCAAAAGGAGAGTTTATCAAGAGGTTTTCAAAAGTGATTCTTTGAGATTTTCACCACCATTTCAATCCTAGTTTTTCTCACACATACTTGAGCTTTCCATTGCTATATCAATCCTATAGGAGAGTTGTTGTGAGAGTGATTTTAGGTGATCAAAGTGTTTAGATCACCAAGTGTTCGTTCTTGTATTTGAGGAGGCGGACTTGCGGGTACGTGGTGTTTCGAATTCTAGTGAGAGCTCGGTGTAGAAGTGCGGCCTCGACAAGCTAGTGTGCTTGCGGTGTGTAGTTCTTGCGGGAACAAGAGAGGGACTAGTGAGTCCAAGGAGTATTAGTATGAACTCATTGTAGGTATTGCAACACCGAGTGATCCGGTGGGATTGGTTTATAGTGAAAATCATTCATAGTATTGAAGGCGGGGACGTAGAGTAAGGGTGCTCGAACCTCGAAATAAATCTCCCGTGTTTGTAATTGCTCTCTGTGTCTCTCACTTGTGTTTATATCTTGCATGCTTACTTTGTCTTTATCTTTACTTGCTTGATATACTTGTGCATATATTGTTATATGCTTGGGAATTATTTGCTCACACTTGTATTCAACTAAGAGAGCCATAGTAGCACCTCAACTCTTATCTAGAGGAATCTTGAGGAGATAGTCTAGAGCCGTTCACCGGGAATTCGGCTACACTCTTAGGTTATACCTTGTGTGTTTAGCTTAAGAATTTTTAATTTGCATAAACAATTTTTATTTCACATTAATTCATCATTAGATTAGCTAGTCACCTATTCACCCCCCTCTAGGTGATTTCAGCCCTAACATCATTGCTAAAGGTTCACCTAGAGGGGGGTGAATAGGTGATGGCTAATCTAATGGTCACTTAATGCCAAATAATGCGGAATTAAAAACTATAATGACCTAAACTAAACTCTTACACTAAACACCACGTATAACGCAAGAGTGTAGCCGAATTCCCCGTGAAGGGCTCTGGACTAACTCCTCTAGATTCCCCTAGATAAGGGTTGAGGTGCCGCGTTGGCTCTCTTGGTTAAATACAGTGTTAGCAAACAAACCCAAGCATATACAATATGAGCACACAATATATCAAGCATGTAAAGATAAGACAAGTAATAGCATGCAAGATCTAAACAAGAGACAAAGAGAGAGAGAGAGTGAGCAATCGCAAACACAAGGGATTTGTTTCGAAGTTCGAGCACACTTGCTCTACATCCCCGCCTTCGACACACGAAGGATTTCCACTATAATCGATCCCACCGGATCACTCGGTGCCGCAACACTTACAACTCTCGGACTCCCTAGTCCGTACACACAGCAAGCTCTCTAGCTCGCCGAGGCCGCACCTCAAATAACAAGTTCGCACCCGAACTCGAAACACCGCGGACACACACGTCCGCCTCCTCAAAATACAAAGAACAAGTCTTTGGTGATCACAACACTTTGATCACCTAAAAACAATCTCACTACAACACTCCTATAAGATGAATAATCAATGGGTTGCTCAAGTGTTTGTGTGAGAAAACAAGGAAAGAGATGGTGGAGGAAAACTCAAGAAAATCTCTTTTAAACACTCTTGATAAAAACTTCTCTTTTGATTGGAAGTATTAGCTCTCAATTTAGTGGAGAAAACTCTTTTAAAGAAGTGGGAAAAACTGGCTCAAAGTCCACTAGAAATCTTAGAGAAAAACAATGCCCAAACCCCCAAATTTATAGGGCTAGAAAAACTAGCCGTTGGGTTCTGTCAGAACTGCCGGTCGACCGCCAACGGTCAGAAATCCGACCGTTGGGGCTTCGGTCGATCGGCCCCGTCGACCGAGCCTCTGGAACAGAGAGCAGTCTCTCTGTCGGTCGACCGATCCGGTCGACCGGGTTTTCCAGAGAGCAGAAGCTCTCTGGCGGTCGACCGGGTCGGTCGACCGGCCCTCCAGCCAGATACTGGCGTGCACGCTGTGCACGTCGGTCGACCGAGTCGGTCGGCCGACTTCCAAGCCCGGTCGACCGTCCGGTCGACCGGCAGAAGACAGGACAGGGAATTTCTGGGAAATAAAAGTTTAGTCATTTTGGCTCAATTAAAATCCCATAAATACACAGAAAATCTACAAAAATAGTTTTACCAATATACTTTGATAAACAAACATGCTTGCACAAAATCAAGGCATGTTACAATGATTTAGACTATTTTTGTAATATGGAAAATTGGCTCAAATGAAAAACAGTATTTTCCAAAACTTATTTTTCCAAACTTTGTTTTTCCAAAACATTTCCAAATACAAAACAAGATATTTAAACAACTTTGAAAGCATAGGGTGTATGGATATGATCCACTACACAAACATGGTGAAATATCTATGTTTTTGACATTAAGCTTTAAACTTGGTTTTGGATAAAACATATAAACTTGAATACCAAAGACCAAATATGTATTTTTATAAAATAGAAAATCTTTTGTAAAAACAAAACTATCAAGAGTGTGTGTGTATATGATATACTTGAGCAATCCACAAACTATTTTATCCTTTACATTTTATCTAAAAATAAAATCTTCTAAAACAAACCTAGACACAAGTCTTCATCTTCTTGAAGTCTTCACTTGAAGCCTTCTCATCTTCTTGACTTGGTCCAAACACGATCCAATGGCTCTTGGATCAAACCATGCTAGCTCCAAAACTTGACTTCAAATCCTTTGTTGAAGCTATGCACCTACTAAGATCTTGATCATAAATCTGTCATTAATTAAACACAAGATCATTAGTACTATAACTACATGAGTTGATCATCATCAAAACTAGAGTGATGGGCCTTCGGGCCAACAATTGCGTGGACCAACGAAGTTCTCTCCTGATACGCGAAAAAGTAGGAGATGCACGCAATGCCATCTTTGAAGTACCAGCCAAGCGAAGGGGTCAAAGCCAATTCTATTCGGACGAATCGAGATAGAGCTCGTAGCTTGCAAAAGCTCAGGGGTGATGCTAAGTCTCCATAATTCTTTCATTATGGACAAAAGTCACGTCACATGATGGAAAGAATGGGGTATGATTTTACTAAAGAATTAAGCCTTAATTTCGGCAAAGAAAAATGAACACTACTTCGTTCGTTTGTACCAAAAGTCAAAGACCCCGATTACTATCACAAGACCCGATGGGGACTCAGTTATGTGTCTACACTAGTCTCGTCAGATCCTGAATCTAAAAAAGAGGTTTGTCATGACAGCTTTTCAACAACATCGTAGTGGGACTCAGACTTCAGCATCGGCAATATCTTCAGAAGTCTCTCAGTGAACATTGTATCAACTAGTCACATTGGAGATGATGAAGAAGATACTTTTGAATCTAAAGAATTTAAGCCAGTCGGACTCTGATCCATGGTTAAACACTTAAATACTCTTTGGGATACGCGCTTCGAACAACGAGAACCACCCACTGAGAATAAAGTGACTCCGATAAATCTTGAAGACGAGGCTAACTCCAAGGCCATCTTCATAAGTGAGAGTTTGTCACCATCCGAGAAAGAAGACCTAATACATCTCATATGAGGATATATAGATGCCTTTGCTTGGAATTATGAGGACATAACTGAGCTCGATCACCAGATTGCTATGCATCGTCTCAACATCAATTCGGATGTCAAACCAGTCAAGCAATAGCAACGACGGTTCCGTCCCGAGATCATGAAAGCAATCAAATCAGAAGTCAAAAAGCTTATAGACTCTGGTTTCATCAGGGAAGAGCAACATCCTGATTGGGTGGCCAATATCATTCCCGTTCCTAAGAAAAATGAAAAGATCTGGATCTACATCGACTATCGCGATCTGATTACCGCCTGCCCTAAAGACGAATTCTCTCTCCCGATCACGGATAATATGATCGACAATACGTGCGATTTTGAGAGGATGTCTTTCATGGATGGCTTCTCAGGGTATAATAAAATAAAATGTATCCTGAGAATGAAAAGCACACATCCTTCAGAATGTCTGTAGGGATACACTGCTATACAGTGATGCCCTTCGGCTTGAAGAATGCTGGTGCTACATATCAGCGTGTCATAAATGTGATCTTCTGCGAGTATATACGTGACACCGTAGAAAGCTACATCGATGATATTGCTGTTAAAAGCTGCGACAAAGGCGATCACCTCGCAGACCTGAGGAGAGTGTTCGACATTATGTGAGCCCACCAGCTGAAGATAAATCCAACTAAGTCCTTCCTGGGGATAGCCAGTGGTAAATTTCTTAGATTTTTTGTTACATCTAGAGGAGTTCATCTGGAACCTGAGAAGATCTGTGTCGTCCAAGAGATGCAACCTCCAAGAAATCTCAAAGAACTTAGGAGTTTGCAGGAACGATTGTGTACATCCAAAGATTCATATCAAATCTCTAAGAACGCTGCCACCCTTCACCAATTTAATAAAGAAGGGAGTCTCATTCATCTAGAACAATGCTTGCCAAGAGCATTCGAAAAGATCAAGGAGTATCTCATACACACACACACACACACCCCCTGTTCTAGTAGCTCCAATATCAGAAAAATCTTTTCTGCTATATGTTCGAGCGATGGATCATTAGTCGGGAGCTTTATTAGCTCAAAACAATGACCAAAATCATGAACAGGCGATCTACTATTTAAGTAGAACAATGATTGGGGCGGAGCACCGTTACAACCCAATCAAAAAGGAGTGCTTAGTGTTGGTCTTCGCTGTCCGGAAGATGCGACACTACATCACAGGGCAATGCATTCAAGTCATCTCCAGAGTCAATCCTTTATGATTGCTGATGACGAGTCCATCTTTGCTGAATAGCAGGCTAGCGAATGGGCCACATTGCTCTCACAATATAAGATGCAATTCATGCCACAAAAGACGGTCAAAGGTCAAGTTTTGACAGATTTCCTGGCCGCTCATCCAGTCCCAGGAACGTCAAATCTTTATGATGATCTCCCAGACGAGATCACAGAAGTTAACTTGATCAACGCCTTATCAAAAGAACAAGTATGGCAACTATTCTTTGACGGAGCATCAATGACGAATCCTGAGGGAAATATCATTGCAGGTGTGGGGGTAGTATTTATCTCCCCCACATAACTATGATCCCTCGTGCATTTTCTCTAATGGAGCCATGTTCCAACAATGTCATAGAATACAACACTCTCTTGATCAGATGCAACTTGCTGAAGAGACTGGAGTCAAAAATCTTGAAGCATATGGTGATTCAAAGCTCATTGTCAACCAGGTTCGCGGGAAGTATGAAGTTCGGCATGAAGACTTGGTGCACTATCACAACGTGACCATTATCATGGCAGAGAAGTTTGAAAAGTTCTACATTAACCATGTACCATGGCGGCAAAATGCACATGCAGATGCTGGCGTCACTCGCCGCTTCGTTGACCCTTCCAGCTAGAGCCACGAAGAAAGTACTCGTCTACAGTCACGACTTGTACTGCTGTAAATTCGCCCTTGAAGACAGTAAAGCTTCAAGAGGAGACCTTCAAGTCAAAGAGGTTGTTGAGACTTCTACAAGTCTCAAGCCTAAGGATTGGTGATTACCTTACATCGACTTCGTCTTATATGGCATATTGCCTGACGACCCAAGGAGGCAGCTGCCATCAGAAAGAAAGCTCCTCGATTCTATTACAATGCGATCATGCAGTACCTTTAATCGTATGATGGAATCCTACTCTGATGCCTTTCACACAAAGAGGCACGAGAAGCACTCAAAGAAGCTCATGATGGTATGTGCGGAGCTTACCAACTCGGACCCAAGCTCAGAGATCGGCTCAAAAGACTTGGCTATTATTGGCCGAAGATGATCCCTGATGCCATCACATATGCCAAGTGAGGTCATACGGTGTCAGATCCACGGTGACTTTGTTCATCAAGCGCCGGAGCTTCTTCATCTAACATCCTCCCCATGGTCTCAAATGTGGGGAATGGATGTTATCAGACCAATCAGTCCTCTAACATCCAGAGGACATCGATTCATCTTGGCCATAACGGATTACTTCTCTAAATGGGCAGAAGTTTTCCCCAAGAAAGAAGTGAAGACACCAAACGTGATCAAATTCATCAAGCATCATGTGCTCTACCATTTTGGTGTGCCCAGATGAATCGTCCACGATAACAGCCCCAATTCGTCAGCCAAGCATTCCAAAGGTTCTGAAACAAATTCAGAATTCAAAGTATGTCATCAACGGCATACTATCTACCCGCTAATGGCCTTACAGAAGCCTGCAACAAGACTATTGAGAAGCTTCTTAAGAAATTCGTCTCGAAGAGTCAATGTGATTGGGACGACAAATTAGGTGAATGCTTAAAGGCTTACCGCAAAACGATGAGAACCCTCACACAATTTTTCTTGGTGTACGTATGTGAAGTTGTACTCCCACTGGAAATTCAGATTTCATCTCTGTGAGTTACCTTAACAACCAGGTTTGTAGATGAGAAGAAGCACCGAATACGCCTCTAGGAGTTGGAAGCTTTAGACGACAAACGTCTGCAAACCCAACAGCAAATCGAGCTCTATCAAGCTCGGATCTCTAAAGCCTTCAACAAGAAAGTCAGAGATTGAATTTCAAGAAAGGCGACCTTGGCTTAGCAGTCAGAAGACCCATGGTCATGACTCATAAGACAAAAGAAAAGTTCCAACACAAATGGGAAAGACCATTTGTAGTAAAGTCAGTTTACTTAAATAGAGCATACAGCCTATTAACTCCAAACAGTGATACGCTCATGATGCCGATCAATGAAAGATTCTTGAAGAAGTACTACCCTTAATAGGTACTCTTCTCATGATCAGTTTAACATTACACCTCTGATCAAAGCATACAGATCCCAGATGTTTGGAAGAGCGCCAAAGAATAGCTTCTTCCTTCAACGAATTACATCACAGTCGATCGACACTGAGCCAACCGAATATTATTAACATCACCATGCACGATGTTAATATCGAAGAGACAAAGTGTGAAATTTGGTTTTAACCATGTCACTCTTCTCTAATACATCTACATTATATCTGATGCCTCCGATGGCTAAAAAATAGAGGAAGTATTTGGCATTTAAGTCCAACAGAAAAGCCTCGACAACTCATCATGCTGAGAGAAATAGCATGGCTAGCCCAACTCAAATGGTAATTTTTAAAGGCATACCAAATCCGTTGATAGCTGAGGGTTTGCTAAAATTCTAAGGGACCTGCTCCCATTTTTCCCTCCAAAATCTCTTACCAATTCCCGTCCAAGGAATAGTGAGGTCTCAAAAGAAGTTGTAATTGTTTTCTCAGAAAAATAATTACAAATCAAATGTGTCAAGTTAATATTATACCTCTAGCATACCTCACTGTTAGGGTAACATTATACCTCTAACAGTGACTTCTTTCAATATCCCTAGCGGATAAAATTTCAACTTGCCAATCCTCTTCAGTAGGATGATAAGTCTACAAAATTGCTCAAATTGCAGAATCTCTCGGTCAAGTTAATACTATACCTCTGCTCAAATTGCTCATATCGTAACATAAATCCCTGTTAAGTTAACACTACACCTATGACAGTGGTTCTCTCAATTTTCCTATTGAAACAAGACATTCAATGCTAAGATAATATCATACCTCTGGTATCCATTTCATTATTAAGTTAATACTACACCTATAACAATGATCCTCACTCGAGCTTTCTTATCGAAGCCGAGATCTCAAATGCTAAGTTAATATCACACCTCTAGCATTCACCTCACTGTTAAGTTAACATTGAAACTATGACAGCAATCTGCTGTTTTCTCAATGAAAATGAGATCTCTTTGATGCTAAGTTAAATCACACCTCTAGCATCCACATCCTTATCAAGTTAATATCACACCTCTGACAATTCAATTTGCTTCTAATTGCAAATCCTAACCATCATGTTAACATCACACCTCTAACGGTAAAAATTTCTATAAATCCCAATGGATTTAATTTCACTTGCTATTCTTATCAATAGCATAGCAAGTCCACAAAATTCGTTCAAATCATGAATTCAACTCCTGTCAAGTTAACATCACACTTCTGACAGTAACCTTTTCAAATTTCTTGAACGAAATTTTAAAACTTTGAGTTGCTATGTTAATCATCACCTCTAGCAATCAAAGACATTCGCTTTCGTTTGTCTAATTTTCAAACACAATAAGAAAGTTAAGACAAGACGGAGGCAAAATTATCACTTTTATTTATATCAAATTTAGAAGTGATGCAGATGCTCTTTTGTTTAAACAAGATAGAGCGTTAAACAAAAGGAACAAAATGTAATTCTCACCTAGCGAGGGACTTTATTTGGTCCTTGAGGCGCTGAATGTCTCCTTCGCGCGCCGCCTCAACCTCAGCCAAGGCCCGGGCCCTCAACAAAAGGTAATTCTCACCCAATGAGGGACTTTATTTGGTCCTTGAGGCGTTGAATGTCTCCTTCGCGCGCCGCCTCAACCTCAGCCAAGGCCCGGGACCTCACCTCATCGTCGGATAAAAGCTCTTTCGCAGCCAATTGTGCCTGAAGAGCTTCCAATTTCAAGGTGTAATCATCAAGCTCTTTCTGCATCCGACGTCTGGTGGCTCAAGCTCCTCCACCCTCCTTTTCTCATTGGCAAGTTTCAGCTCGTGATCTAAAATTAAGGTTTGCGCCTTAGCAATCTCCATGTGAGCACTTGCTATGACATCCTCCATTGCTTTGGAAACAACTTCAGACTGATGGATGTTGTCAGTTAAGCCTTGATAGCTGATATCAATATGATGAGTGCACTCAGCTATCTGTTCTTCAATCTCCTTCTATTCCTGCTCCTGCTTGATACGAAGGTCCTCTGACGCCCTCTGAGCACCAGCAGGCAAATTAGCTCTCTCTAAGTTCCTAAGATCATTCGAATATGTACCCACCTGCTCAACAATGCTTGGTACAACTGCTGCACGATCAAAACCTCTAGTTTGTCTGATATTTTTAACTTGATTCTCGAGGAGTGATCAAACAAATTCGAAAGGACTCCGCCCAGAGAATATCAATTCAATGCAATACCTCATAGTCACAAAGAATTGCCCCCTATTTAGAGGGTAATTTCTTCCATGATGTCTGTGACTAGTGCCAGTAGAGCGGTTCTTGATCCAATCTCTACAATGGTGGTAGTGGTACCCTCGTGAAGAGGAAGTGAAGCACTCGTCCCTCCAAGGAGTACAGGCGCAAGCTAGACCATTAATTCTCTCATTTCTAATGCCACCTCAAGAATTTTAGAAGTTAGAATTGTCACGGCTTCTTGAGTAGCTACCTCAGTTTGGACTTGTGCAGTTCCTCTTGCAGTCATTTTAACAATGTTAATAACAGAGCTATGATGATGATTGAGGAAGGAAAGAATACCTTCAACAGTTGAAGTTCCTCCAGACTGCGGCTCTATTCTCAGAGTAGCCATCTGCATCTCCTCTTCGGCCAAATGGGAATGTTTACTGGTATCAGGAGCAAGATGCGCATCCTCCAGTCAACATCATCATCTCCTGAGTAATCCATTTTCTCGCCTGAAGACGAGGATGACACAGGTTAGTTAGGACTCCAGTAGTGAGAAACTCAGCCCCAACAGGACCAACAATGGAGCTTGGTTCTGGAACCTCTACTGAGGGCACTATCCCCACTGAAGAGCCTGGGTGAATGCCAATTGAGTCAACACTCATCCCTTGACCTTGAGAGGAACTCTAAAGAACGGCCTCACTAGATACTGATGCAGGTCCCTCTATAGAAGTCTGTCTCTTTGTGACTTGTGTCGGCCTCGCCTCCATCGTGATCACCATAGGACCCCTTGTTCGATGGCTTCTTGAAAGTAAAAGGGCCTCAGAATCCTCACCCAGCGAGCCTGCATTAATAGGCTCAGGGTTTATAGCTAATGAAGTTCCCTGAGAAGGAACTTCCGTCATGGGTTCTCACCGAGTCTTCTTTTTAGTTGAGCCAGCCTCGGCAGACAGAGTTCGAGAATGTTTCGCAACTTCTTGCGAGTGTGGTGGCTGACACTTTTCAGCCATCCTTGCTCCTTGTCTAGAAGCCCCCGTGAGATCAACTTCGAGCCCAACCTGGGGAAGTGCACCCGTCCCTCTTGAACGGGCAGCCTTAGAACCCTTATTAGCCTGAAACATGGCCTTGATCTTTTTGATACAGGTACTATTGATGTTGCAACCGGGAACTGAATCTGCTATTTCATACCATGCATAAAACCTGAGGCAGGTGTAAGAATTTGACAAATTCTGCGAGAGATTGAACTTGGCCTCCTTTCCTCTAGCCACGCTGAAGTACCATGCCCTCGCCCCTTCGTATAAATTGCCACAAAACGAAGGCCTAAGTTCGGATTCGCTACATAGAGCTGATCATACCTGAACTGGCAAGCAAGTCGGCTGGCAAAGTATGGCTCGATGGCACAGGCATTCCGCTGGTGGAAGACCAAATACCCAGGACGAATGTTAAGTAACCACCAAAAGACCCCAGACGAAAGGGTAGTGAATCAATCAGTACCAGGTCGATCAGAGAATCGCTCACCATATGAAGCTCCAGGAAAGTCAGGAAAACACCTAACTGGCTAATAATTCATGCTACTCTGAAGAATTTGTCGAATCTTCAGCATATACCAGCCGCTCCAAGTTGAGCGCTCTAGCCGCTGGATGAATGGCATGGACTCCTTGAAATCACCTAGAGGGGGTGAATAGGTGACTAGCTAATCTAATGATGAATTAATGCGAAGTAAAAACTATTTATGCAAACTAAAAATTATTAAGCTAAACACACAAAGTATAACACAAGAGTGTAGCCGAATTCCCGGTGAAGGGCTCTAGACTATCTCCTCAAAATTTCTCTAAATAAGAGTTGAGGTGCCGCTATGGCTCTCTCAGTTTAAAATGAGTGTGAGCAAACAATCCCAGCCATATATCAATTAAACACAAGTATATCAAGTAAGTAATAAATATGAACGATAAAAGCATGCAAGCTATAAACACAAGTGAGAGATAGAAAGAGAGAGCAATCACAAACACGAGAGAATTATTTCGAGGTTCGAGCACCCTTGCTCTATGTCCCCGCCTTCAACACTATAAAGGATTTTCACTATAAACGATCCCACCGGATCACTCGGCGCGCAACACCTACAACGAGTTCATACTAGAACTCGTTGGACTCACTAGTCCCTCTCTTGTTCCCGCAAGAACTACACACCGCAAGCATTCAAGCTTGCTGAGGCCGCACCTCTACACCGAGCTCTCACTAGAACTCGAAACACCGCTTACCCGCAAGATCGCCTCCTCAAATACAAGAATGAACACTTGGTGATCTAAACACTTTGATCACCTAAAAGCACTCTCACGATAACTCTCCTATAGGATTGATATAGCAATGGAAAGCTCAAGTATATGTGAGAAAAACTAGGATTGATTTGGTGGTGAAAACTCAAAGAATCACTTTTGAAAACCTCTTAATAAACTCTCCTTTTGATTTGAAAATATTGGCTCTAAAACATGTGGAGAAAATCACTGAGATAGGTAGGAAAAATCAGCCCAAAACTCTCTTGAAATCTTGTAGAAAAATTCTAAGGGAACCCTAATTTATAAGCATCCAAATTCTAGTCGTTGGGGTCAAAATCAGCAGCTGACGCTGCTGTCAGTCAACTGGCTGGTCGACCGCCAACGGTCAGATTTCCAACCGTTGAGCCACCGGTCGACCGCCCGATCGACCGTGGTGTGGATACAGAGAGCAGAAGCTCTCTGCCGTCGACCGCCCGGTCGACCGGGTCGGTCGACCGGCCCTCCAGCCAAACAAGACCGTGCACGTTTGTGCACGTCGATCGACCGCCCGTTCGACCGACCTCTGGCTCAGTCGACCGTGTGGTCGACAGGCAGAAGGCCAGAACCAACATTTTAAGGGATTAAAAACTCGGTCTTTCTCTTTCAATAAAATCCCATAAAATCACTAAAAATCTACAAAAATAAGTTCAGTAATATACTTTGATATACAAACATGTTTGATTAAAATCAAAACATATTTCAAATATTTTGAACTATTTTTGTAATATAGAAATTTTTCCTTAAACAAAAATCTGTATTTTTCAAAATTGATTTTTCCAAAACTTCTCTAAATACAAAAACAAGATATTCTAAACACTTTTAAAGCTTAGTGTGTATGGATATGATCCACTACACATATATGATGAAATATATATGTTTTTGACTATAAGCTTTAAAATAGTTTTGATAAAAATACATGTATATTTTTGAAGCTTTAAAATCAAACCGGTATTTTTCTAAAACAATAACTCTTTTATGAAAACGCATTTAAACCTTGTGTGTGAGTGTATATAAACTTGAGCAATCCACCTACTAATCTATCCTTTACATTTTATCTAAAAACAAAATCTTGACACTTACAAACATGACACAAGTCTTCTTGGAATCTTCTCTTGAAGGTCTTCTTCTCCTTCTTGACTTGGTCTAAATCTTGATCCAATGAGCTAGACTCCTCTTGAGTACTTGATGCAATCTTGATGCGCAAGCTCTTGAATCAACACGTGCTAGCTCCAAAACGTGACTCTAAATCCTTTGTTGAAGCTAAAAACCTACTAAGATCTTGATCACACATCTGAGACTAATTAAATACAAGATCATTAGTACTATAACTATATGAGTTAATCATCATCAAAACTAGAGCGATAGGCTTTTGGGCGAACACTCCTCAGAAGATTGCACTGCAGACATCAACGACGGGCAGTGTATGGCATACCATGCCATAAGATATGTATAAGCAGCTCCACGCGAGGATTCGATATTTTCATCCTGGGCTCTTTGTCTGGACCAACAACCACATAGCCTTCCCTATCTTTTTCTGCTACTATATTGCAAAGGCTTTGACACAGAGTTCGGAGCCTGCTTTGAAGGCAACCTACCATAACGGAAAGTAAGCTGAGGGGCCGACCATGAGCAAGGAGAACGGTCGGGTAAGCTACGTTGGCAACAATGACTTCGTAAGGAAGCGTTGAGATGATGCATCGTTTCAACCACAGCATCAAAAACCCCTCCTACAAGGCTCTGTCAAAAATGGGGATTTGGCTTGAACAGTGAAAGCTGTCGAAAATCGTATCTGGTTTAAGGGTGTCCTCGTTTGACTCCGTCATATACGAGGTCATGGATTCAGAGATCCTCTCTGCAATTTCAGCATTAGTATTGGTTGCCAATCAGATACTGAGCATGATTTCTCCTCTAGACCGCCAAAGAGATAGTTCTGTAAAAATTCTTATGTCAATAATTACAAAAAGTAACCCAAATCACTCAACTCAAAGTCGGATCCATTTACGTAAAATCCAGACCCGTTAAGAGACTTTCATGATTTTAGCCTATTTTGATCTAATTAAACAAGAAATTTTGCCCAATAATTCCTATTTAAATTTTGTAGAATATCAGGAAACTTTATTCCAAACTTTGGACAATTTAAATTGGATTAAAATATTGGATAACGTCAAAGTAGAATATACTTGTAAAATCCTAACAATTTTTAATTGGAATGAAATTCATGTAGATTTTCTGGGATCCTAGAATTCAGTATTTGGACTCGTGACAAGCCCAAGTGAGTGTTTTTAACTCACTATATATATATTATTTTTATTTTAATGTAGATTATTTATTTATTTCACTCTTTAGTGTTTTTGTTATTAAACTGATTGTCGAATTTTTGAAATCTAGAAAACTAAGACTTTGCAAAATATATATGGTAATGATATTGTGTAAAAGAATTTATATTTTTCTGTGATTAACTATGTTATTTTCTTGCTTGGAATCAATTTAAATATGTGCTAAGTAAATAATTGTAATTTCTAAGAAATGAAAATTATTGGAATTGTAAATTGTTGACCTTTGAGAAAAAATGTTTAAAATAATTAAAATGATGGAAAAAAATAAATACTGGATATTGAGTTATAAATTGAATGTTACCATATGATTTGACATATTGTACCAGATTATGATGACATCGATTACAAATCATGTTATTACGTCATTGGGAATGTTACCACTGTGATTGGGATAGATACTGTTGGCCCAGAGGCCTTCCACTCTAGTTTTGATGATGATTAACTCATATAGTTATGTTTACTAATAATCTTATGATTTTAATTTAAGATATTTAACCAAGATATTAGTAAGTGATTAGCTTCAACAAAGGTGTTTTGGAGCTTCTCACATGGTGATTCAAGAGCCCGAGCGACAAAGTCATATCTAGCACTCGTTGGAGTCAAGCTCGGTGGATCACGGTTTGGATCGAGTCGACTTGAAGACGGAGTTCGTCAAGAAGACTTCGGTACTTAGTTTAGTTTTTATTTTAGATCCAATTGTAACGACTAGATAGTGTGATATGCTCAAGTTCACAACACACACACCTTTTTCTAGTTTTCATGTTTATTGGTTTTTCGGTTTTTGGTTTAACCGATCTTGATTTTCATGAATAGATAGATTCAAAACAAGTTTACATGGTTTAATGTATATTAGATGTGTTCTATATACATGTATGCTTCATATCTTAGACAAACTTATTTTGATATGCCTATTCATGTGTTTGGAGTTTTGTGTTTCAACAAAACTTATTTTCGGATTTAATATCAAAATAATGATATATAATATATATCTTTCTTGTATATTGGACTTATATCCATATGCAACATGCTTCAATGTTGTTTCATATCATGTTTTTGTATTTGGATGAGTTTTGGACAAAACGAATTTTCAATTCAAAAATTCAAGTTTTGGAAAATACGGATTTTGGTTTTCGACAAAATTTCTAAGTCACAAAAATGGTTCAAAAAGTTTGAAATATGTGTTGAAATTTTTCACTCATGTTTGCATGTCAAAGTATTATAATAAAACTATTTTTGTGGATTTTTAGAAATTTTATGGGATTTTATAGGATAATAAAAACCTACTTTTTCAGTCCCTTAATGCTGCCTGCCAGTCTCTGTCGGTCGACCGGACCCAGAGTCGGTCGACCGGACCGGTCGACCGACGTGCACAAGGTTGTGCACGCTGACCAGCCACTTGGGCCGGTCGACCGGCGGTCGACTGACTGCAAGTGCCCCACTCTCGGTGGGGGCAGTCGACCGGACGGTCGACCGTGAGCAAGGCACGGTCGACCGAGCGGTCGACCGGCCAGAGAGCAATTTGCTCTCTAGATTGGCACGGTCGACCGGGCGATCGACTAGCAGGCTCAAAGGTCAAAAATTTGACCGTTGGCCGGTCGACCGGAAGGCCAATTCTGGCCTAGTCAGCAGCCAACGGGCAGAATTCTTTTGGGGGTATAAATACCCCAATTGAGGCCAGTTTTGGTTAAGATTTTTAAGAGAGAAAAATTTCATACTTCCTTAGTATTTTAAGCAAAAAGTTTTGGGTTCAAATTCCTATTCTCTATTTTTGTTTTAAAGTGTTTTTATTTCAAAGAAAATAGTCTTTTGGGAATTGGTTTTTGGTCTAAAAATTCTATATCTATTTGGTGTTTTTCCAAAGTGATTTTCTTTGATCAAAACATTTTGTTTTCCAAACTTGAGCCATATCATTCTATCCTTTCTATAGGATCATTGTTTTTGTGGAAAAGAATTTGTTTGTGGTCTTTTGATCACTAAGTTGTAAACCCTCCTAAACTTGTGATATCCCTCTTGTGTAGGATTGATTTTGGAGTGGTGGTTAGCTCCCTCTAGTGAGAGGTGAAGTTGTGGTTGGCTCCCTCTAGTGAGAGGTGGAGATTGTTGTGTTTAGCTCCCTCTAGTGAGAGGTGGAGTTTGTGTTGGTATCTCTCTTAGTGAAGAGGTGGATTGTGTTGTATTGGCTAAGTGTCTACCCCTCTTGTGTGAGGTGGTGTTTGTGTGGCTTTGTGCCTAGCCTCTAGTGAGAGGTTGTATTCGGTTGAGAGAGGAGTTGTGTACTCCCTTATTGTATTGACCCAAATCCTCGGTGGAGGTTCCCTGTGTGGGAGTCCTATGTGGACAAGTGGATTGGAAATCCTTTTGTGTGAAGGCGGGGACGTAGAGCTGTGAGCTCGATTCTCGAAACATATTCGTGTGTTTGCGTTTGATCCATTGTCTCTCTAACTCTCTCTCTCTTTACTATTGTGCCTTGCATCATTTCATATTGCACATTCATATTTATATGCTTGGCTTGTTTGTGTGTGCCTCACTTGTGCTTAACCATGAGAGCTTCATATAGCACCTCAACTCTTATTCAGAGGAATCAAGAGGAGTTAGTGCAGAGCCCTTCACCGAAAATTCAGCTACACTCGTTGGTTGCATTAAGTGTAGTTGCAATTAAGTTTTAATTTTCGCATTTAGTTCATTAGATTAGCGGTACACCTATTCACCCCCCCTCTAGGTGTACTTTCAATTGGTATCAGAGCCTACGCTCCTGATATTTGGTTTAACCACCTAGGAGTGTGATCTTAGTTAGCTAATCTAGATTTGCTTTTTGCACATTTTTGTTTACACACACTCATGGATTGCTTGTCACCTCCCATGTTTGATGTCTCCAACATTGACATGTGAAAATTTGTATGTCTATGTACTTGAAAACCCTAGGCTTGCATGTTTCCTTGCTGCTACCAAGAAATCCTATCTTGATAATAGCAAGCATATAGAGGCCAATGCACAAGCCATTGAGGCACTTAGAGCACGCTTAATAAGAATATTTGTGCTTAGTTTCTAACTGTGATTCCGCCTTTGCAGTGTGGAACACGTTGACCTCCTCCAAGCTTCAATTGCCAATCCAAACGGAGGATGAATCTAGTGGAGAATCCGAGCAATAATGCTATATGGTCCAAGGGAATGACTCCCTTGAGGTACATTCAGAATCTCAATTAGATGATGATGATGCTAGTTCTTCTAGTATGACTATGTTGATCCCAATGCTTTAAATGAAGAACTATCAATTGTTTGTGAAAAATTGTTAGAAAAGTATAATCTTTTGAAAAAGAAGACTTTTGCTTTAAATAAAGAAAATGAAAATTTGTCTTCTAGACTTGATTTGGTTTTGCAAGAGAAGGAAGAGATTTCTAGTGAACGTGACTCACTTAAATCTCAACTAGACCTTGCCCTAAAGGAAAATGAATTTTAAAATCTAAAAATGATTGTAATAAAGTTTTAAAGAAAAATAAAGCTATAACTTTAAAACTTGATTTTGTCTTAAAAGAGAATGATTCCTTGAAAATTAAATTGCTTCTATTTCAAAGGAATTGGAAATTGTTTTAAATAAAAATATTTCTTTAAAAAATGATATTGATTCACATGTTTGCCATGCTAGTGTAACTTCACATTCTAGCTCACCTATTTCATGCTCCACTTTATCTTCAAGTATTAAAAATGATATAAATGTTTTGAAGAAAAATGTTGATTGTTTGGGCTCCACTTTGAGCCAATGTGCTTTAAATCATACACGGTTGGAATCTATGTTTCGAAAGAAACAAGTTCCATCTTTGCATGCACACCATCCACGGCATACACATGCTTCACACGTTCATCCACACAACACGATGTATGCTCATGTGTACAGTTGTATACATTGTGGACGTAAGGGCCACCTTACTAAATTTTGCTATGATAAGATACATGATGAAAATTTAGCAACTAAGTTTGTTTGGGTTAGGAAAGATACTAACCCCCATGGACCCAAAAGAGTATGGGTACCAAAGACCACCCCTATTATTTTTGATGTAGGTGTGGCTCTCGCATGACGTGAGAGTAATGGTGCCTTGAGGTGGATGCGTTCCGAGCTTAAAAGAGGACTATTTGGATGCATCACTTTCAAGGGGAGTTTGGTGGGAGGACCACCGTGTTTTGGAGACATGGAGATGTGCCTTCTAGGTTTTGGTAACGATCTCTTACTCCTCATTTATTGTTTACATGCTTTTCATTTTATTCATTATTAGCATGTTTTGATGTTTATTGACTAGTATGTTAAATGACATGATTATTAGACTTGTGATATGCATGTTTAGTATTTGAGACACCCATGTTTATATGGACTTATATTTTTGTGCTCTCACTTTAATTTAGCTATCATGTATATCATAAATCTAATGCATGTGCATTTGACATAATAATCATATGAGTTTTGTGCTTCATGATTTGAATATATGTTTAGATATTTGTTTTCATTAAGACTTGGATATATACTTGTACAACTAGTGAGCCACAAATAGATTATTACATGTTTGTGCTTGAAAGCACATTTGTACTCATTAGATGTACTTGTATAGTCTAGTTTTGATGATTCATGCATTTGACTTGTATTCCCTATTTTATATGTTTTTCGTATTTATGTTTAACTTCATGTATATGTCTATTTTGTCTAAACTATTGGTTATACATATACATCCTTGAGCCACTTGCCTTCATACATATATTTTGTGGACTCGTTATGTTTTGGATATGTATGTATTCTTTAGTTTGTACATGACATACATATGCCTTGAAGATTAAATCGTTTTGATGATTTTCATATTTTTTAAGGAATTTCATAATTAAGCTAAATGACTATTTTCATGATTATGTGTTTCACTTAACACTTGTACACTCACATCATTTTTTTTTGTTTACTCATGATTTGTTTTCATGAGACTACAATTTATGCTACATTGGTTTCGAGTGTTTAGTGATCATGTGATTTACATAGGTTTCATGGAATATAATTTTGTTTTATTCCTTTCTTGAAGGATTTCATACTAGTTTACAAATTTTTCATATAACTAGTTTGTATTCTTCATTTTGGAAGAGTTTTCAAACATATTCTTTTTTCAAACCTATTTTTGAAAACCCTTTCCATTTATGGGCGGTTGGTTGGGCGACCATGCCTTGTATACCACTATTGAAAATCTATTTAAAACATGTGCATGAAATGGATGAAAAGGTAATATGAGTTATACACTTGATCTTATTTTGTTTTCAATTGGTATCATTGGATTTTTTCAATTGGTATCACTATTGATATTCTAGTTGTATACTCATATGTGTTTTTATATATGTATGCTTTCAACTTCTAATAGTATCAATTTCAATTGGTATTTAATTTTTCATATATATATATGCTTTATTTATGCTTATTATATCTCTATATCTTTGAGCACAAA